>NTHP01000066.1:501268-542668 GCA_003416845.1 Oplegnathus fasciatus | reverse complement strand
AAAGCAAAACAACATAGCGAAGCTGAGCTGGTTCCTCTGGGGCTTGTGTGACTGCTGCTCACTTAGCCTCAGGTGTGGAGCTCTAATGGTTGGCAGCAAGGACTCCACCTGAGTGCCAGTGTGCCCGTAATGTTGCCAGAGCTTTGGAGGTAGTATCAGAGGTACCCTGGCAGGAATATTTGAGCAGGTGCTGTAGTTACACTTTGGTGTATTATATAGTCACTGACATGCTATCCTCCAGCAACATCGTGTGACTAGACATGAAATCCTACAAGACAAAGAAAACATTTTTTTTAAATCCTGAGGGTTCGGTATTTGTAGGGAATTTAAAAAAAAATCGCCCCAATATGTAATGTCAAATTCCCCTGCACACAGTAGTTGTCAGTGCTAACTTTAACGTTGACCTGGGGAGGGAGTAGTCATCCTACCTGTGATTAAAGTAGTAACTGGTTTGACATTACCTAGAAGTTGATCTGATGTAAATATTGTAGCTGTCAGCACACAAGGTTAATAAACAAAATTATGAATTATTTGCAAACTCTGCAGTATTTGATCCCAGTATGATCACTGTAAAGACAGCTTTCCAGGATCTAATTATCAGTGTGATGGCCTCGGGGTTTTGAAATTCTTAATAGCTGTAGTAAGCTGTATGGTCATGAATTATTCATCACTTGAAAGACAGTGAAAATGTTTTATTCAAGGATAAAAAGTCAATCGTAACAACTAAGAATACAATGGCAATGGTTAAAAAAGCTGACACTGTGAAAAAAGTTCAGCTTTGTTGCAATAGTACTATTAAACATATTTTGGGGGTGGGTAAATTATGCTATTCTGCTTTTTTTTTTTAACTAGTTGTATCGGCAGAGACCTACATGGAACTGACAGACTCTGCCATCTGCTACAGCTGATGAAGGGCTCAGTAGTTGTAAATAAAAATCTGTCTGGATGTCAGTCTGCCTTCATTTCATTTAAATTAAAATCCTCACAAAGACAGAGAGAGAGAGAAAGAGAACACATCCTCTTTTCCCCTCTTGCCCTCACTTAATATATGGAGGGGGTTCGAATAATCCTTATAAAGTTCATCTCATGCTACTGGGAATCTCAAGAAAAGCGTTTATACATAATGGGAGCTGTCCATCCGATAGACCTGTAAGGAATAGATAGTCATCATCATCCCTGCACATTTGGAACACCCACGCAGTCTTTCAATCGCCTCATTTAAAGAGGGCATGAATGGGAAGGAAAATGTCATTAGTGAGATAGGTAATCTGTTTCTGGAGAGGAATCAAAGATCATAATTGGATTTTCTTCAAGGCTGCTCAAAGCTTTTCAGAGTCTCAGCCCACTATCATATTAATGATTGTAAGCCGACTGAGCTTGAGAGGGAGCTTGGTGAAAAATGGCCACCTCTACAGGTGCCCGTCTATAACTTAAGTCAGATTACAGCGACTGTGCTATCATAGAAAACCCTCCTAAGAGTTGTAACAATTTAAATGGATTCACAGTATGTGCATTGAGTATTATGTGAAAGAGGACAAAGACGAAGGGAGGAGAAGGAGGAGAAACATTATTTTACCACAAAGTGAAAAATCTGTGATGAAATGGGCTTACTCTTAAATCCAGTGTACTCAAACACTTAACTGACCGTTAACTAAACCCCTCCCCTGAACAGCGGTTGTCCAATCATAGCTTAGCAACCATAACCAGCAGGCCACATCAGTTAGCCCTCATCCAAAAACCCTTTACTCTTGTAATGTTAAAAGTGAAAACATACGATCAAGAATGTAAGCTAAGCAGTCAAACAAGGTTGTGTTAGAGCAGTCTGATCTTACATTTTTCCTTATAATACTAATCTTATCATACTCCTGTCATAATACGGGCCTGTCTTCTACACGAGAATACTGACTTTTAGCATGATAACTTGTACGCAGCCATCAACTGCTCATTTAAGAACCCATTTACAAGATATTAATTTTAAAACAAGTCAGCTGGAAACACTAAAAAAAGTCAGCCAGAGTTTTCAACCAACTCATGGAGCTAACGCTTCATTTTCTCAGCTGTCATTTCAACCAGCAAATCGACAGTCGCCGGCTAGAAATGAGAAGCTTGCTTTTGTCTTCCTCTGTGTGAAATCAAGGACGCATTATTTACAAAATTACTAACAATTTCAAGTGGTACATTTTCCACTATTATCCTTGAAACTGCATTATGTGCCATACTAGAATGGAAAACTTGACAGACGCAGCAACAGTAACTAAGGTGGGCAGGACTTAGCGAACAGTCAATTGCTATAGAAAACTGCAACACTGTACCACAAAAGAAGAAAGAAAAACACTGACAATACAGATTTGACAGGATGTAGGAGCATCACAGGTTGTATCAAACATGAAGTTAACTGAGAAGTTAACACCTATAGATAGGAAGCTGACACTTCAAATCCCTCTTCCTCACAACACATCTTCCTAATGAGCTCCGCTTTACTTCTAACATGCGTTGAAAGATTCACAGCTGGAGCACTTCACAGAACCTCCAGTTTTACCATAAAGAATAATTTAGTAATCTGGTTACATGCTGACACTGACAGTTGTTTTAATCAAGCTGCTGGATGACATGAAAATGTGTTAGTCAGAGAAGAAAGATATTCTGTTGTCAGGATAAATGTCTTCCAGTACACGTTTTGCTTATCGTGCCTTATTTCTGTTTGCTTTAAAGCATTAATAAACAGTAAACACTTTGCCCAACACCTATGATTAATAATTTATTTTGGGGACTTTTTCTGCATTGCAGCACTGTAATCTGACTGACTTTCACAAAGGTTTAATTACATTGCAAGTCTTATACAAATACACAATCCGTCGAGCTTTTAACTGGGTGAAATGAAGTCAAACATTAGTTTGACTACTACAGCAAACAGGACCGGATCATGTGTGTATTAATGGAAAATATTGATTTCATCTCATTATTGATGTTATGCTGATTTCGGCCCATAAAATACACCTATTTTAAAGTCTTTACACCCATTACCTGTTAGTTTTTGTATTGATTTTAAAATTCTTTTATTAGTTTATGAGGCGCTACATGGCCTTGCACCAGACTACCTCTCAGAAATGCTTTTGGTTTATGAACCAGGAAGGCTCCTCAGATCCACCGGTTCTTCTCTTTTAGCTGTTCCATAAAGCAGAACAAAAACATTTGGTGATGCTGCTTTCAGCCATTACGCTCCAAGCCGCTGGAACAGCCTTCCAGAGGATCTGAGAGGAGCTGAAAATGTTGATTTTTTTCAAACGTAAATGTTTTATCATTTTATCGTTTTATTATTTATACTTATTTTGTTTACTATCATCATTATTTATTTTATTCTATTTTTGTTTTATCAACATTTTACTGCTTATTATTATTATTTATTTTATTCTATTTTATTTTGTTAACATTTTACTATTTTACTATGATCTATTTATTTTGTGTAGTATTTCTACATTCTACTATTTTTTTTATTGTTATTTTTATTGCTTGTTCTGCTTTTTTGGTAGTTTTGGTGTGTATTAGTCTCTAAATCCATTTTTAACATCCTACGTTTTGTCAATCACTTGTAAAGCACTTTGAATTACATTTGATTTGTTTGATAGGTGCTATATAAATCAATTTGACTGATTGATTGATTACTCTTTAACAGTGGTCCAACTTTTCCCAAAAAAAACCTCATCGCATTTTTGCTAAATTTGATTGCAAATGATAAAATTTAAAAATCATGCATCAGTAAGTATTCTGTAAAAGGTCTGATGCATGTGCATGTAACAAGAGGGTGTGTGAAGCTGCACCATATCTTCGCTGTAGTCTGCTGATGTCTAAGCAGATGGTGGTTCTGCAGTTATGGAAGAAGGTGGCTATAATCTGAAGTGCTACCAAACTTAAGTGCTTTGAAAATTGCTGTAATGGTGCAACACATGGAGCACTATTACAGCGATGTTATTTCTCACACAGTTGTGGTCTCTCAAACTTGTCTTTTATTACAATTATACACTGGGCGTCTGAATCAAACTAGGGGAGAGCAGCAGAGGTGTGAATTTAGAAGATAACAGGCCAAAGACATAGAAAACTTACCTCTGCCATGTTTTCTCCTTCTGAATAAACCTTAAAAAATCAGGAAGGGAGCAGTTGGATTTGGCAATCTTTACTGATGTGAAATCTCTGAGTGGGGAGTTGTTAAAAATGACTTTTCTTTTTCTCCCACTTGAGCTGAAATCCCATTGGCTGTTGGCAGGACGGCTCTTTGATTCCACTCTTGCCAAATCTTGGACAGCTTCACCTTACGCAAGCCTGCATTTCCAGACTGGACCTGACAAAAATCTAAAACATCTGAAAAGTTGTACTTCAGCTCAGACTGGGGTGAAGTCATCTGGCCAAAGTTCTTGTGGAGAAGGAAAGAGTCATCTGAAAGTGAAGTTAAGAGGAGGATCCAGCAGATGACAAGAAATACCAGAGAGATTCAACAGATTTCCTCTTACTTTTGACGGGCAGACCACAGCTAGTGTGGCAAAATTTTCTGAAGATATTCAAATCTTAGAAAATCAAAAGAGATGCAAAAACATGAGGGAGGCATGAATTGAGATTTTTCTGTACCTGCTTAGACATCCCTCTATGATCATTCAACTCAAAGGAGTTCCATGGCATTCAACATGATTAGGGCTTATGAACAGAATATCTCTTTACCAAAAATTATGAGATATGAACATGAAAAACACAGTTTCTACTGATTAGTTAAAAGGAACCGTTCAACATTTTGGGTAGCGTAGCATGAAAACTGTATTTAGGGGGAAACAGCTAGCCTGGCTCCCTTCAAATCTCAAACATCCACCTGCAAACACTTCCAAACTCACTTACATCTTGTTTGTTTCATCTGTACATGAACAGAAATGTAAAAATTACAATTTGTGGTTTAAGGGGGAGTTACCTTCTTGGTGAACAAACACTTTATCCATCTGCCCACCACTTCTCTGCAGCGTCTATGTCGGTTGCCTGGCAACCTCACTGTGGTGACAAGACTCCAGGAAGGCACTGTACTCGACTGTTGTTCACCAAGAAATAGCCCCAGCACTTAAGTCTACGTAAAACCACAAATTACCATTTTTACTTTATTGTTGATGTACACATTAAACAAACTTGATGCAACATGTTAATTACTGAGCTTTAGAAGTGTTGGTGGGCGTACATTTGAACTTTGGACAGAGCCAGGCTCTGCAGCCCCCTGCTTTAAAGTCTTTATGCTATGCTAAGCTAATTGTTATTATATTTACATTATATATCATATATTCTATTTATTAAAGTAGCTGGAGCAGAACCTTGTCTATCTCAAAGCAGATATTGAGCTAGGTCAGAGTCAAAGTCCACATTACTTAGCTAATGCTAAGCTAACTTAGTTTGTTAATGCTATTGAAAGCCATGTTTTCAGGTTGCCCTCTCATTTCTCCGTGGTAGAAGTCAGAGGTATGATCACATTATCCCATTAAAAAAAAAGTTTGACATTTTGGCAAATGCACGGATTCATTTTCTTGTTGAGTTAGATGAGACAATTGATACCACTCTCATGTCTTTACCCTAAAAATGAAGCTACAGCCAGCAGCTGGCTAACTTAGCTTAGCATAAAGACAGAAAACAGGGGGAAACAGCTCGAATGGCTCTGTCCAAATGTCACAAAATCCACCTACCAGCACCTTTAAGGCTCAAGTTATATCTCATTTGTTTAATGCTTACAAAAAGAGAATTGTAAAACTGAAATTGTTGTTTTACAGATTAAACAAACAGGATGTAACAAATTAATTGATTTCAAACCATCCTTAAGACTATAAATATATAACATGTCAACCATTTAACTGCTAACAGAGTGGAAACAAACCATCATGTCTGTCTATGTGGCTGAAGCTTGAGAGGTCCCCACAGCTGGTGTGAAATGGCCACAGGGAGCACAAGGCAGACTTTAATATGTCCGAGGGATTTCTCTGTCAGGTTGCGTTTTTGTTGCATCATGTCTCTCTTCCCTCTCTGGCAATAGGCTGCATGTGCTGACCCATCCTCTCCACTGCATTACAACTCAATAAAAAGAAGTCATTAACAATTTCAAAGCCAATGAAGACTGAAGAGACATTAAAACCTGTGTTTTCTCAAAGGGGCACTGCTTTAAATGTGAATACTGAGGTGTTTGCTGTGTAGGTTATTACATTACATTATTAAGCTAAATGTGCTTGCTGACCCTTAAAGTGAGCAGTTTTTAACCCTGTTGAAGTTTAAGGAAGGCCATTTGGTCTAAATTGAGGGTATAGCACATTCAGTGCAAACGCAGGAAGTAGTAAAGCGGAAAGTAAGGGTGTTGGTGGATGACTGTGTAGTGCTGGTCTGGCTTTCATGCAGGAGGCCAGAGTATGCGTCCCATCACAGACCTGCATTTAATGTTCGCCATTTCATTAATAGTTAAGTGTTTTAGTTGCCTAATATTACTACTGATTTACTTAATGTTTTTTGTCCCCTGTGGGTTGTAAGACCACAATGAGCTCCCTCCATCTTTCCCCTGTCCTTGGCAACATGTTGAGCCTCCCTCCCAAGTTCATCTTGGCCAGCTCGTCCGTCAGTTCTGCACCAGGTCAGTTTTGGTCTTCCAAGTTTCCTTCTGTTGTCCATCTCAGCGTAACTTTTAGGATGCAATCTGCCTCCATTCGAAGCACTTGGTCCAGTTATCGCAGTCGCCTCTGCCTTATTTCAGTGGTGATGTGCTTGCTTTTTCTGTATAGTTCCAGGGTATCTTCATGTAAAAAAGTCTTAAACTTAATTTACAAATTTTTCTTGAATATTTTTTTTATTTCCTGCTGTAGACAATAACATCAGTTATAACTTTTTTTTGTATATGGTTTTGGGCTGTTTAGAGATGTTATACACCTATAAACTACAGGTGAGACTGGTGTGTCACTACTGCAAGCTACAGTAACTACGAGTTCATCGACTCAATGATTGCCCATTTTGAGTCAATTTTTGCAAAAACTTAAATGAACTTAAATTAATTATTTTGTAACTGGTTAATCCATCTATCAACTTACTGCTGCTTATCTGGGCCAAGGCCATGTTAATTGATACATTTTATTACAAGGAGTGAATGTTATATGCAGCTGGGAGGAACTGACAAAAATGTGACATAAATGTCAATAAATTCATGTACTTAATTAAATAATTGTAGGCTTTATATTCCCTACTGGTTTTTCATCATTCTTTGACCAGTACAGTGGAAAAGAAATTCAATTGCATTCTGTGTGGTATTAAAAATGTCTTAAAAAGTCTTAAATTTAACTTGGCGAACACTGCAGAAACTCTGAATACAAAGGATGTGATCTTGTTAGGCCAGAAGATGCCACATAACTCTCAGGCATCCATTGTGGTTGCTAATTTCTATTCTAAAATCTCAAACAGAGCAATGTTGACTCCAGTCTTTAATCACATCCAGGTAGCCAGAATCACCTGTAGTGGTGGATTTGCCGGGGCCATTTATATTCAAGGTTGATTACAAGTAGGGTGTCATTTGCATTATCAGAGACTCAGCACTAATGAGACTCCTGGTTTTGGGCCTTAATTGGATTGCTTCACCACAGTCCCTTATTGATATTTGCATGCCACAGTTCATCATGATAAGTAATGAGAAGATTATTCACTGGGGGTATCCAATTGCAAACTCCATCTGTGAAGTAGAGGGAGCACTGTCCATCCTATGGTTCCCGTGGGTGCTGAGAGGGCACAATGGCATGCAATGACAAACATACATGGACACACATACAGTATAGATGCAGTGCTGTGTGTTCCACCTTCAGACCCTTTATCAGCTCATGTTTACCATTTCACTAAGAGGCAGTTGTTTACCTGCTCTGTGTTATTAAGGCTTCTACAAGAAATAAATTACTACCGTGCAAGCCAAAATTAAGCAAACATCTGCCAGGGAGCAAGGTAAGGGGATTAAACAGAATGCAGCTACCTTAGAGAAACATAATCCGAAAAGAAGCATTTGCAAAATAAAAGACCTGGGATTGGAGAGGCTTGGGTTCCTATATGGCTAATTTCTTTCACTTTATGAGAAAAGACCTCCACTCCATAACCAGACGATGTAAAACACTCACAAAGCCATCAATCACACTCATAGAAGGCCTCGCAGCATTATTATAATTTATATATTTTCCACGACAAAACAGAACCAACAGCCCGCTAGGAACATGTCAATAAAGCTGTGGGACAAAACCTTTGACTCATTAAAGCAGATAATGAAACAAAACCTGCTCATCAAGAACGCATTTGTCTAAAAACGAAAATGGCAAAATGTTTATGGAATGCTGTACAGATGGTGCTTCTCCTGTGGGCATCAGAGTGTGGAAGCACTTTGGCTGGAATTCAGAGAAATAACTTTCTATCATTATAACCTGTCAATTAGCTCGGAAATGGCTGTGCATCTGCGTAACAAATGTTGTTTTTCAAAATTGTCATCATATTGTGCATATACACGCGCTGGGTTTCGTATCTGCAGACGTTTTTCCAGAAAGATTATTCACCTCGTTATCCATTTCTCATGAATCTTTGTAGGAAAAAAAAGCAAGAAGAAGAAGTAGCTATTGCATTCTTACTTTTCCTATAAGCTTCTTTTCTCAGAGGAAAATCTTGACTATGTTTGTATCTGCACATGATACAGGATTTTGCATACATCTGGGTTTTGACACTGCACAGTGCTGTGACATTTTCTGTATAGATTCATCCAGTGAAATGAGTCATGTGTCTATCTTCAAAGATTTGAAATGAAATCATCTGATAGGGAGGAGAGGAATCCTGTGAGTGCTGCCTCATCCCTGCTATCATGAATCCCCTGAGCTTCCACTGTGGACAACTCCGAGGTCCATGACTGCCGGTTTGGTGCAGTGTGAATCGCATTAAAAACAGTCATCTCTGCTGGATACTCAGCTCTCAGGAAAATGAAGCGGGGCTCGCAGCAGAACCATGTACTGTTGTTGTTTCACTTTTCACATTTTTCCCAAATGCATTTCAGCACCTGGGGGTTTGATTTAATGGATGGATAGATAACACGGTTGTAATGGATTCATGTGCATATGAAAATATGTCTCATTTAAATGAGAGGCCATTTTCAGATTATGCTGGATTCCGGTCTTTAAAGGACATCCTGTTTGTGTAGGAAAAGGCCACACTGTTTTGCTGCATTGTTTTCAAACCTCGCTGTCATGTCAGACATGATATGGCTACATCTGCAACTGTCGAAGCATTGGTCTCTTCTGACCTGAACTGGGAGATGGGAATACGCCCAGAGCAGTATTCGACACCTCAGTGAATCTCATTTCCATAAAGCAGGATAGAGAAAAAGCCGCACTTACGCAGCATGAAATATATAACAGTGTCCCCCAGCCAGCTGTGCTGTCATAGCTCATGGTTGGGACATGACGAGTGCCACAAATGAGCAAAAATGTTTTGTTTTGGAGAATTAATCAGTCCTGAAAATGTTTACACAAATCAGCATGGTCGCTTGCAGTGTTTACTTCCTTTAAAAGGTGTTGTGAGTGAATAAAAGCGGTGACAGCCCCCTGCCGTGCTCCCCGATGTGATGTCGGTCTCAGAGTGGCCAGTACAGCATTAACTTGGCTACAGCTCCCACCGCTTGGCCTCTCCTGCTTTATCTAAATCACTCAGACATGGCCAGGCCTCAGGCATGCTGCCCTAACTCTACACTCGCTCCGGGCAAGGTTGAGGCAGAGGGTACATTGGCTAAAAGCACATCCACAATCATATCCCCAAGATTATCTATAGTAACACCCAGACATCCTCTGCATCTCTCATCTCTCCTTCCACTCGCTTCTTTTATCGCACTCAGGCCCGTTTTATATTCAAGGAAAATGGACATTTTTCTTGCACAGTCAAACCTCGGTGAAAGAAATATGAGATATCTGAGCAGAACAGCTGATTAAAGGTGCATAATGAATGAAATATGTAGTGAGGATCTGCTAAGTCTGCTCTTAACTAATTCTAAATAATTCTGCTCATGCCCTTGTTCATACAAGACAAATAAAAGCACAAATGAGCCATTACAAAATCTCATAGACTGCATGTGCATGCAAATTAGATGCTTTGAGGGAAATTTCACTTAGTAGTTTTAGTATATTTTAGCCAACCAAATATTTTACCTGTGCAAACTTTCATTCCCTTTAGACTGGCCAAGTTTGTTGTAATATATTTCAAGGGAGCTATGATTCAGCTAATAAAAACAAACGGAAAGGTCACAGATTTGTCATCCCACAAAAGAAGAAAAAAAAAAGAAATTTCACCACCACCACCACAGATGTGAAGAGTGATCTTAAGATACGGCTACAGACTTGTGGTTGTGTGTGAAAGTTCCTCTCCAGACCAAGCTTCTGACTTTCCTCCTGTGCCCTGAAGTGCCTCATGCAGCTATAAACTCAGATATGTTGCATCAGTAATCTCTCCACCTCTCTTTGTGTCTTATTGGCCGCAGGTTTAATGAGGCATCAAAGCAGCGAGGGATCTCAGAGAAGAGAGGCCTCCTCGGCACGCTTCCTCTGATGGTCTGGCAGATGCAGCACTTTCAAAGCATAAAGAAGTGAGCATGGACGAGCAATGGTTGAAGGCTTCCAAAGGAGAGCTGGCTGCCAACATCAACTTTCTCTCCTTTTATGCACTTCAATAAAGGTAATGGGGAAATATTTTAGAAATATATTTTGTTCTATTTTGTGAAGTGTTAGATGTACAATAGAAAAACTATGCTGAATTTCCTCTTCTCAGTTTACCTGACAGGAAAGTCAGGACATTACTATAAGCATGCTATGCATTGGTATCAATAGTTAGATACCATAAATGAAACAAATGTTTAAGTCACAGCCAAATAACAACATTCTTGCAGATACACATGAAGACATAGTAAGTATTTGAATTAAAAGAAAATCTGCCAATTAGTTCCTCAAAATTATCCTAATCAACACGTTGACACATGAGAGAGCAAGCTAAGCTAACATCATATTTACAGTACCGACATGAGAGTGCAAGAAAGCAGATAAGCGTATTTCCCAAAATGCTGAACTACTCCTCTTAATTCCAACAAAAACTATGACAATTAATCGTATAGCAGTGATAAAATATAATATCTGTGGGACAAAGAGATCAATTTTAAGATCAAATAGCTGTTTTGATCTGCATCAAGAAGTATAGCACGTAAACATCGAGCCGCAAGCTCCAACAGCATTTCAGTACCCAAAGCAGAGGCTGTAATTAAACCCACACCGAAATATTTTTATCATTTCTGGTCTGGACTGCACAGAATTCGGTGGCAAATTGTGTGCTGCCAACTACAGTATGTGGGGTCAGTCTCTCAGGCGTGTTTAGCTGGGCTGCCTTATCCCCTGTTCAATCTTGCCTTTTGTTTTCCTTCATGAAAATAAATGAAACAGTGCAGTCATCTGCAGAGGCGAGCAGAGCCCTCTTGACTGAGGAGGCCTTCGGGCTTCGTCAGGCTTTTCCAGCACGTTGTCATGGCAGTTCAGAGAGACTGAGGGAGAACATTGCAGCCCAGCGCTGCTGTGGAATGACAATAGGAAAAGGGCTAGGGAGCGGATTGCTAATGCAGAATGCCAATCATAGCAGTGTTGTTCTAATATGCTGTATGAAAGACAGGTAATAGAAGCCGGAGAACACGATCCTCCTGAAGGACAAAGAAGTTATTAGGAAAGAAAGGCTGACTGAGGTGGATTTTGGCACAGAAAATATGCACACATTTTCAAACTAATAAAACCTTTCTAATAAAGCTTGTCCAATTAGCTGTTCCATAGTTCTTAAGTATACTTGTAGAATTATATTTCACTAAGTTGTTCAAGACCTGAGCATTATAATTTAGTGCTCGTAATTAAAAATATTACCAGCCGTGTGCTATTATTTCCTGTGTGATTGTTAATCTATACTGTGCAGGATGGGAATAACACTGCTGATTAAAAAAGCAGAACAATGGGTATAATGATGCCTAATGACGCAGTTCAAATGGGCTGCCCTCAAGTTGAATTCAAGCTGTTAGACCAGAAAGTTTTACAGAGTTTGCGGGTGTCTTATATTTCAACCCTCTTATATGGCTTTATTTGCTCAAAGGCTGCAAGTTTAGAGGGATGAGGAACCAACCCAGGAGAGAGCAGTGAGGTCTTAATGAGTTACGTAACTTCCCCGGCACCGCACATCCTCTGATGTAGCACCAGCCCAAGATTTAGGAGGACTTAAATCTAATCCACAGATGGAGGGAGATTTGCAGGTAGACGGGCTGGAATTCTTATTTGATGGCTTTCTTTTTCCAGGCAGAGAGAGATGTCAGAAGCCCCCTTTGCACAGTGACAGGTTGCGCTCTCCTAAACTTGTGTTCATGCTGGGGCTGCAACTGAGATTATTTTCATTAGCGATTAATCTGCCAAATCTGCAAAAAATATCAGAAAATGGTTAAAAAAAAAAAAAAGTCTTCCACAGGTGTTCAAATGTGTCAAATGTCAAATTAGCTTGCTATAAAGTAAGACAAAGACAAGCAACAAATTCTCACATTTAACAAATTTTTGCTTGAAAAGTGACACAAGCAATTAATTGGTTATCTATCTCAGTAGTTGCTGAATAAGTTTTTTGTTTGACTAATCGATTTATTGACTAAGTATGTTCTATATGTACAGTATATAACAGAAATATAATATGCCTAAGGTAAGGTATTTTAATTCATAGCTCAATCTCTGTTTTAGAAGTAGCAGGTCTCCAATGAACTGAAGGATATAGGAATGTTTGGCAAAGCACTCATGCATTTGAAGTTTAAAACAACTGTCAAGATCAAGTCTAAAACCTGAAGTGTGTAAAACCAACTTTAAATGCAAAAAAAAAAAAGAAAGAAAAAAAAAGGCATTTCCTGTAATTATTCCTCAGATTTCCATCCGGTGTTTTTATGTCAGACTCGGAAGGTTGCCTCTTTGAAATCAGTTCAACGATTTTTAGAGAATCCACTAATGTGTGCCCACTTGGGAAATGTGCACTTTTGATGTAATTACTGATTAATCTTGAAATTAGTTCAGATTATTCCATCCCCGGCGGATGCAGATAAACCTGTGCTTGAGTATCCTTAAAATAGCCTTCTTACAGCCTCACTCATTCAGGCTGGCAGCACCGCAGCAGGTGAAGGGATTGGCACAATTCTTTCATTTGCAATTTCCTGACACATGATTTCTGTGAAAATTGAATCCTATTAAATACTCAGAGGTCTGTATCATCGAATAAAATACGCAGACTTTAGGATAAACGAGGTGTTATAATAATATTCAGTCTTCGCAGAATGCTAATAGCTCCAACACCTCTATACTGTAGCTCAGTACCAGTGGTGGAAAGTATCTAAGTGCATTAACTCAAGTACTTAGGCCTACTTAAGTACAACTTTAAGGTACTTGTACTTTACTTGTGTATTTTCATTTTCTGCTACTTTATACTTTTACAATTCAGAGGCAAATATTGTACTTTTTACTCCACTGTATTTATTTAATATCTTTAGTTACTAGTTACTTTGCGGATTGAGATTGATAATACAAAATATAATCCAATAAGTTATGATGCATTATTATAGGTTAAGATAAAATAAAAGTTGATTGATCCCCGGGGGGAAGTTCACCCAGCAGCATATGAAGTGGTTAAAATTAGCGCCATCTTTACCAGCTGCAGCATTAAAGTGATGTACACATTAATGCATCAATAATTATAATCTAATAATATAATACACATTATTCTGAAATGGGCCACTGTGCATAATGAGTACTTTTACTATTCATACTTTAAGTACTTTTTGATGCTAATAGTTTTGTACCTTTACTTAAGTAAAATTTTGAACTCATGACTTTTACTTGTAACAGAATATTTCTACACTGTGGTATTGCTACTTTGACATAAGTAAAAGGTCTGAATACTTCCTCCGCCACTGCTCAGTAGCCTGGAGAAGAGCATGGAGCAGAGTGTTTCTGCTTCTATCTAAGATGCCACTAAAACAGTCCAAAAGTGTTTATTTTTTCATTTTCATTTTCAAAGGTGTTACAGGATCTCCATCATCAAATTTAATAAATCATAACCTCTCAGGGATTATTCATACAGGTACTGTAGGTGGTGTTAATGGAGGAGATGGAGAGTCTATCTGAGACGGAACGGGCCTGTGAATGGCCACTGAGCTGAGGCATGCACCGCACGTTGAGCCTGCCAGGGAAAATAAAGTTCACCAGATCACAGTTCACTCTAGCCCTGTATGTAATCAGTCAGTGGTGGGGCCTGTCTGTCAGCCCCCTGACAGCTGCCTGTGCCGTTAAATGTGCAGAGATCAGTGGTCGTCAGAGCCCTTCGTGTGACAGCCTCTAAACGAGGACTTTAAATTAGTTCCATGGGTGGTGGAGCATTTCGCTTGAGGTAGGCGCTCTCTCTCTCTCTCTCTACACACACACACACACACACACACACACACACCATAAACCTCTATTTCCATCACCACCTCCCGTTCCTCTGCTCTGACTGCCACTGCCAACCAGACTCTGTGATTATATATCATTAATGGCTCTCTTCACCTGATATTCCGGCCTGTCTGTCACAGTGCTTCTCCCGTCCCTCTGTGGACACCAGACGCTCTGCTCGCAGGAGAGCCACAACCATGTTCAATATCAAAAAGACAACTGAATTTGTCATGCAACCAAATGATTTGGTATGAGGGATCATTCCTACCTCACCTCTGTTCTCCCATTTAACTCTCAACCGCGTCACCTTGAAATTACATTTACAGACTGCTAATTTACAACAGAAAATACACTCACTCAGAGTCTGTGAAGACGATAAAACTTTTGTCTCGCTCGTAGTTCATAAATACGATTCATTCAAGTTATTTGTCTTCTGGCGTTGTTGGACTGAAGCAGGGTCGATGTGCACGTAGCCCGAGAAAACAAACACGGATCAGATTTGTGATCTGGCCAACAGAGACGCATGTATGTGGCTAAGTGTAAATTAAAGTGTCTTAAATTTCATCTGGAGTTACTTAGGTAATAATGTTCAGTTTTTGTTGAGAGGTCTCTCTGTTACTTAGCCTACCCTCATTGATATAAATGGGGTGGGCAAAATAATAAAAACACCTGCCAGTATAATGCAATATGATTCAACATCACAAACTGCAGCCTCCAAAATGATCACACAATTTAATCAACGACGTATCTGGCAAGTCGCAAAATGCAACAACAGCATTATTAAACTTTTTTATGGTTATGTTTAGGCACTTAAAACATTGGGTTAAGGTTACGGAAAGATTGTGGTCTTGCTGAATACTGTAAATAGTGACTTGACTTTTTATACAGATTAAACAAACAACAATGTGTTATCTGCAGTAGTGAGCTTTGGCAAGCTGTTTCCCCCGTTTCCAGTCTTTGTGCTAAGCTAAGCTACACTGTAAAACATCATACAGGAATTTAGTGGAATCAACTAATCTTTTCTCATCAACTTCACATAATATATTATATAAGTTTTATTAATTTCAAGTCAATTCAACTTCAACAATTTCTGGTTTTTATTTTCAGATCACTTCAGAACTTTAAACATGAGTATGATTGAAGTTGTTGCTGCTGTGAGTTCACAGCAGTACATTCACTCAACTCATTAAATTAAGTTTCTAAAGAAACATAATTAGCATATAAGGAGAAATCCCAGCATGCATTTTTTGAGTGAGAACTCTCCAGAGACCCTTCTTTTTTATCTTTTAAGAATACGTTCATCATGTAAACTTGCTGTGTGTCTTTAATACATGTTAAATTAAGTCACAGATGTTTCTTCTCATAACAATGAAAACATAATGAACCACGATAAAGGATAATATCGAGTTCAGTCCCTACCGCCCCCCACATTTATAATTTAACAAGGTCACTGGTAGCAGCCTGACATGCTGTCTTTATACCAACTCTGGTACAAAGTTGCTCTGACAGGAGCAGCCACAGCTGGAAGTTCTTCATGTCAAACGAAGAATCAACTCTTCAAACGGAGAAAATGTAAATGGAAAGCAGGTCCGTTTGTAATGTTTGCCAGCATGACTGAACAGTTGTTGATTCAACTTAATATCTTAGTTAAGTTTAAGTTTATTTAAATCGTTTTCTCAAGTTCAGTTGACTTAACCAAGTTGGTTTTATATTTTCAAAACTCACGAGACAACTTTAAACTAAATATTTAACCTTCGTTCAGTTAGCTCACATTTTTTAACGCAGCAGGGGAACTTACGTTTTTAAGTTGAACCATTTTAAAATGATTCACAGTGTAGCCTGCTACCGGATGTAGCCTTGCTGTATATTTAACAGACAGATGAGAGCGGTATTGATCTTCTCATCAAAGTAAGCAAATAGGCTCATTTCCCAAAGATGCCAAACTATTCCTTTAACCTTTGATATCCCATATGCACGTACTAATCTTGGCAGAACCAGTTTCTGGTGTTATTCGTCATTAATTCTTTTGTTCCCCTTGGGGATTTTAAAGTTTTACTATCTGATGTTTTTATGACTGTTGTATTTGTTTTTATTCATTCTATTTTGTCACTTGTTGACTGTCTTGCTTTAGACATGTTGTGCTTATATATTTTCTGGTTGTTTGACTTTGAATGTTTCTTGTTCTCAGGTCTCCCTTAAAAAGAGATCTTGATCTCAATAAGACTACCTGATTAAATTAAGTTCCTTATTAACAACTAATGTGACAAAGATGGAAAAATACAGAAAAACACTACTTCCTCTTCTGCTTCCTTAGTTTAGAAACATAATTCACTTGTGACAGAAAGGAGGATGAGAACCTCAAAGAGCATCTTTTTCTGTGACAAACCAGCAAGGCAATCCAAAGAATGGATGCCCCCTTCACCATTAATCCTGTGCAAATTTCTTTAAAATCTAACCCCAAGTGGTCTCTATAATCTAGGATTACATCGGGTAGAAAAGGAAAAAGAGGCAATCAATCTTCTTTAAAGGTTTTAATCCTTTATGAAATAGACTGGATTATTTCCTTGGGTTAGGCTTTATGACCGGGATTTAATTCCCTTGGAGTTTCAGTGCCAGCTCTATGCATTTCCCTCTCTCCCCGGCTCCCCGGCTCACTCTCCGCCAGGGGATCCTTGATTTATAGATATCATTTGACCTGTTAAGGCAACAGTCTGCCAAAAGTCCAAGATTAAGTGCCAATGTCTGAGCTGACAGGGGTTGCTGCTGCTAATTTTACATGATCTATGGGGCTAATACCTGTTCTCCATCCAACCCTCTACGTTCTGTAGGGGGTCAGTGAAAAACAGCCTATACTTCAAACCATCAAGCAATTATTAGACCCAGTTTTGGCACTCTGCTCAGAAACCTAGAAAGAGAATTTTAGTCGATGTTACAGATGCCCTCCAAGAATGACTTTGCAGGGGGATATAACAGGTGTACTTCCCCCACAGTTTCAAAGTGTCTCCTATCTGCAGATTCTTCAAACTGTCTCCACACATTTCTGTGGACCGCTGCAGTGTATCCATGTATGTGGTGTCACTGAAATAAAAGTGTGAGCGAGAATAGGTGAGACAGAGAGATAACTGTGTCCCATTTTAAGGGCCGTCTCCTTCCAAATCCGCATTAAGACAGAATATGCTGTAATGAGTCGACAGAGTTGTACCATTTCAGTTGCTCCTTCAAACGTGGATGCAGCCAAACTTGGTGGACAGAACCAGTGAGTCATTTGTGACCAAAATGACCAAAATCCACTTGTCTAATGGTGCTTTCAGACTGTCCTTGTCAACTGAGAAAATCAGGACATGACATGAAGTGGACCAATTAAAAAAAAACACTGCCATCAATGAACTCCGCTGGATTTGTTATGAATCTGTGATGCACACTGTTGAAGTCATTTACACATGTTATAAGAGAGGAATTAAAGATAATGATTGAATGTGTTTACAATATTTATCCCATCTTATCCCATCTATCCCATCATGGAACTCCACGATCAGTATTGGCCACTTTGTCGGTTGTTTGAGAGCAACTTCCTGGAGGTTGACGTGGAAATGAAAATCGAGCCTATGATTTATCAATAACTGCTCAAAAATCACCAGTTCAGGTCTCTGCAAAAGTAGGGTCAATCATACTTTGGTGAATTCTCTGAATGCAAAGTGAAACTTCATCCTTTATAGGAATTTGATCGACGTAGTTTTTGCAGACTGTGTTTATTCGCCCCCTAACAGCCAGTGTACCAATTGTACAAACGGCAGCTGTAGTTAGCCACCAACATATGCACTAATTGTGTGTGTGGAGTCTGTGCTGTGTTTGTGTGGCAGCTCAGACCCTGACTGGTCTCAGAGCTCACCACAAACACCAGTTTCTTCTGTTATTTTACTCCTGTTTCTCTCCTTTTCCTCTCGTCTCTGTACATGAATCAAGTGGAGTCACACAACCTCAGGATAAGTGTGAATTTTTATCTCAAGTTGAAACATTTTAAACTCGTGCAGTTGCGTCTTTGCCACAATTTTCCCACCCTGGGGAAATTTGCAGTGATTTGCATCCACTCGTGTCCTTGTATTGACTTTATGTCCATTTTCCCAACCTGTAAAATGTTTGTGTTCAGTCTGAACACACCATTAGTCCTCCAGGCAACATCTTTGTAGGTTGCACCCTTCGAAGGAGACAATCCCTTAACTGAGTGAAAATGAGAGAGGACTACAGAGACAAGTGAAGAGAAACAGGTACAACGTGATTGACAGATTACCTTTTGGCACACAACATGATTGAAATGCATAGTTTGTCAATGACTGATGTCGTCTCTTCACCAAACTCACCTATTATTCTCTGCCCTCCTAACAGACTTATGATGACTCTAAAAGCAGTGCTACAATAAAATCTCCATGCTCCAAATGACTTTTCACTATTTTCTTATGAGTCTCGCAAGAATTAAACTTGAGAGAAACTACAAACCTGAACAAACCAGAACAAAACACTGTATATCTTGAAGCAGAACATGGCACATCTATACAGCTGACAAATTTGATTTAATAATTTGCCTCCAGCTGTTTTAAATGACACAATATTTGTTTCGTTTCACCCAAAACTACATGTTTACGTTCAAGTGACAAAGCACTGTAGTGGATGCAGTAATTATGATGGGAGCAAAGGAGGAAGTCAGGTGAAGTCATTACATACAGTAGCGACAAACCCTATGTTAGGAGGAGGTTGAGGTGGATGGATGGGTCAACAAAACATCAGACATTAACACTGGAGACTGCTGTTTGTTTCCTTAAAAGTGGCTGTGACCATGACCATTCCATAAACTTGACCATGTGTTTATTATGGTAACCGTGACAACGAAGGTCCCCTAACCTTAAGGAAGTAGTCATTTTCATCCAAACCATGATGTTTCTCTAGACCTAACCAAACCTTAAAGGCAAAACGAGTAGGATTGGTTAGTTGCCATTTGTAAATGCAACATTCAAAGTTGGCCCCTCCTCCCCGGCTCAAAGCACACGCGCTTCTGGTGGTCGCAAGTGTTTACGATCTGGCAACTAGTTGCTATGTTTTTATAGAGTCCCGCACCTCACACCCTGCACACCCCTATTGGCTGGGGGCTACACACCCAATGCCCAAATGTTGACGCCCAGAAATATCCCGAACACAACAAAATAAGAAAATACAGGCAGAGGGCAGGGTCTCTGCAGATACAGATACCGCCACACACTTCTAGTGGGTCATAAGTGATGACTGAGAGCGATAATTTTTGTATGAGTCTATACATTGTTTTTTAGGAAAATCCTACTCGTTATACCTTTAACCATAGCATTGTCATATTATAAAACTGATTTGTTTTGGAAGACAAATGATGTCGTCCTGCCGATATGGGGCGTCAAATCAGAAAACGCTTCCGTGTGTTGTGCTTGAGAGCATGGACCAACAACATATTTTGTCGTTAATTTGGAGGACTTGTTGGAAAAATGGGATAATACAAGAGTTACAAATGTAACTGCAGTTCTATAAATGAGCTGAGACTGAGAATGTTGTTGACTTTGTCTGTAAAATAACTTTTAGAACTACACTTACATCTGTGTTAAAGTGTGTTAAATTAACTCACTGGCACTCACTAGACACGGTAATTACTACAGTGTATGTACACAAATGTACATAATAGGAGAGGACGAGAGTGAAGCGCAGAACCAGAATAGCTGTACTGGTGTAATGAGAGCCAGCACATACACTGTAAACACCTTGACAAGATAAAATTCACCCTAACAATTTGTCAAAGTGTGAGAAGTAGAAGCACTTTGAAGAACTGAGAGGATTTTCTCTCTGCTAAGGCATATTACAGTACACTGTGCGGTGATTAGCATTCCCACTCATTACACATGTATGTAGACACCACTTCAAACCTCTGTATTAAACAGTTCCAAGCTGCAGTGTTGCAAAGCAATATAGAAATGTGTTTGTGAAATTATAAAAAAAAACACATAATCTTTCCCTTTTGTCTCATCTCCAGAGATATCACTCATACGTATATTTCAAACTCAGCTGTAATAATCACGAAACAAATTGCCCAGGTTAAACATCAAAAGGGAACTTGGCTGAATCATTTGCATAATAGTTTTACTTGATAACAGCTTCCTCTGTTGCTATGGGCTGCCGCATAACCTTTCTGAAATGTGTGGGCAGACTGATGGAAACAAACATGATCAAACTTGCCGTCTTTATCTACAGTGAAAATACCTCATTCAGCTCAAGTAAAATATATTTCCATGTCTTTAGGGTGTATCAACCACTTCTTCATGACATTTTCCTATTTGACCCTTTAACCTTGCCCCTAAGCAAACTTAGCTCCCACATGACGAAAAGAAGAGAATGGGTGTGTCCAATTTGTGCTGTTGTCACTTCTTTCGTGGTGAAAGAATTTATTGTTCAACTAATTAATTTCCACATACTATAACATCCATTTGCGTTAATGCTCATTTCATTGCTACCTCAGGATTACAACAGTATTGGCTACAGAAAATTAATGAATAATTTCAGAACCCGTCTTGTATAAGTAATCTGTCAATGTATATGTAGGAGCCATCATGATTAATTTAAACTGTCACAAAAGAGTCAATGCTTCTGAATAACAGGATAAAAAAACACTAATTTCAGTGTGTTTTACAGCATTTCACAAGACATCGAACAGAGATAAATAGGAGAGATTTTCAACATTATTTATTCCTTCGACATCCCATGACAATAGCACCTTAGAAAAACACTGAAGCTTAATGTTAATGACTTGCTGTAAATCCATTAAAATCTCTTCATAACAACTGGGCTCTCTTTTATGAAAATCCAGTAGGCCTATCTCTAAAGAGCATATTGGAGAAAAGCTGTCACACAGTGGGACCACAGGGAGCGGCTGCGAAGTGTTTAAGTAGCTCCGCATTATGCTGCCGTATCCAATTTATAAAGATGGCTATAGAACAGCAGATCTATCTCTGCCACAACAATTCCCTTCAGTCTTCACAGAAATACACATATACTTTTCTTTACACCAACACACATGAAGATCCTCACACAATGCCAGATTTGCTGTACAAGGTCAAAATGACTTTCAGCTTTAATTTGAGGGTGTTCACGTCAGCAGAATTGTTGCCCTTTTTGATATACACAAAATAACTGGAAGATTGGCTGCTTTCTGGGCCGGTGTGTTTCATGTCATTCTAACTTTATGTACAAAAGAGCTGAGCAATACTGTAGGTATAGAGTTGATTTTTATTTGAGGACATGAGGAGGATATAAGATTAGAACACATCAGAGATATTGTGAAAATAAGTGTTTAATAAGTTAGTTAAAATCAAGTGTTTGAAAGACAATTTAAATCCACTGGTAAGCTCAGCAATTACAAACCGCACGGTAGGTCACAGATGAAGAAAAGATTGTGACGAAAAACTAATGTCCAACCATCAAGAGAGGACTACACCAGTATGACCAGAGGCCCAGCCACAAGGCTCCTGGTAAACCTCAACAGAATAGAAAGACAAGGTTACAAACAAGTAAGAGTTGCAAAAAAGTACTAAAAGAAACTTTTAGAGTTTTGGAACAAGGCGATTTGAACAGATTTGACAAGCTTGTGAGTTGAGGTGCATTAGGTTATCTAATGCAGGCCAAACTTATTGGCTGTGGTGTTTTGACTTGGCCACGTAGACCGCCAGTGGAACCGGTTCACTTGTGGTCATTGATCATTGATCACAACTGTTGGCAGTAACAGAATGAACGCAGGAGGATCTATACAGAAACATCTTGGAATCAAAACTCACTGGATGCTTCACCTTGTAGCAGGACAAGGGTCCTGAATATGCAGCCAAATCAAAGCCAAAGCAGCAACCGAAGAGTTTTTTTAGTGCCAAACAGAGGAATGTTCTTGACTGGCCATTAGTCACCTGACATCAATCCACCTGAACATGTTTCACTTGTCAAAGACCAGACTGAAGGCAAAATGCTTCTTAAATGTGAATATCTGGAGGTTTCCTTAGTCTAATATGATAGTAAATATACAATATCTTTGAGTTTTGGACGGTTAGTATGCCGTTTAATTAGTCTCAAAACTCGCACGCACAAAAACCAAATGTGTGTACGTGATACGAATGCACAGAACAGTATCTGCGAGCGGAAAACCGACAGCAGCCACCATCTATTCCATCCCCGCCTCCAAATCTTAAAAGTGAACTTGACGAGCAAGCGTGTGTTGAGCAGTTGTGAGCGAGAGTTGAGCAGATGTGAGCATGTAGGGAGGGTCGAGCTCGCGCTCGTCACAGTCCCCGTGCTGGCGGAGCAGGAATGCTCCGTCCTGAGGATGGTTTTCCGCTCGCCAATACTGTTATGTGTGCTCGTATCGCATGCATGCGCTTGGTTTTTATGTGCTGGATTTTTGAGACTAATTAAACACCATGTAGGTCAGACAAAACAAGACATTTAGAGACGTCCCATTAGGATATTGTGGAGGACGATATTGTGCATTTTTTATTATTTCCTTACATTTAATAGACTAATCAATTAATTGAGAAAACAATCAGCAGATTAACAGTTGATAGTGAAAATAATGGTTAGCTGCAGACCTTCAGGAAACACACAGATTTTAGTTTTGGTGCTCCACTGAAGATGAGCAAATACAGGATTGCTGTAATACACTTCTTCTGACAGCTATTTGCAGTGGTAACATAGTTGTCAAAACTTGTTGCTATGCAGTTGACCAGAGCAACGTTGTAGCAATCACACTTAATTGACAATACAAATTAAGGTGATTTAATGATTGGCATGTTGAGTAATACATGCTTGCATTGACTTAAATGATTTGTACACTAAAACTCTTGAAGAAACTACAATTACAACACTATTTTACCAACTTTCATCCACAGCCTAATGGGTTACAGTGTTAACAGAGTGGATGTTAGTATATATAGAGAGTGCACGGTGTGAGAGAAGATGAAGAGCCTAGCTAGCCTGCTCTTGGACCCAATATCTCTGCAATGGAGACAGATTTCCACACCAAATCCAGATTGAGCCTTGCTGGCTGGGGATCCCTTTGATATGAGAACAGGGCTAATCCCTCTACTTCTGGCTGCTGCCATGTCTTCATCCTCCCAACCAGGTGCCCTTTCATTAACCTTTGACTCGCACTGGCACTGTGTTTGAAGAGGCTGGTATTAAACTGGCTTATCCTAGATTGCTGTTGCTGCAGCAGTGAGGAGACTTGCTCCGTTTCTCACAGGTCTTTTAAGGTGCTGAATAGTACAACAGTAACATTATGTAACCCCCAGTTACCAGCTGGCCCAGGCAGCACTCCACTGCACCCTCTGTGGCAGGGCAACAAACTGTTCAACTCAAATAACATGCTCCAAGTATGAAAAGTCAGAGAGGTGTACAGCTCTCCTGACTCCGGCTTAAGTCCTGATGTGAAGTTCTCACTTGGTTAACCATGGCCAAAATCATAACACACAGCACAACAAACTTTTTAAATTGTTTTTTCTACTTTTTTTCCCTGGTTAGGAAATATTTTTTGAATTATATTTTCCTCACAACATGGGCCAAGTCAGTAATTCCCACTGCTCATGAGATTCAAGAGGCCATTATGTCATTGTCTCCAATAATTAACGTTGGAGTTGCAGCTTTAAACAGGTCATAAAGAGATATTAAAAACAATTAAATTACAATTAAAAGTACAAAATATATGGAATATTATATTCACCAAGAAACAAAGCCATGAAATATGAAAATACAGACTGCTGGCACACAGTTTGCGCTTTTGTCACACCTTCCCTTCTATAAGAATTACATGGTGTTACCTAGTGGATGGTCACAGTAGTTGTGAATTTCATGAGCCTTTGTCTTTTGCTACAGTAACAGTAGCAAAGTTAGGGCACAAACACGCTCCACGCAAGTACGTAAACGTAAATGACAACATCTGGCCCAGCCAGCACAAACAACCAACCACGGTGAACATACTCAACGTACGCTCTTAGGTAACAAACCTCAGTCCAATATAGAGCTAATCAGTGCATCTCCATTGATACTCTTGACATTTTCTTTATCTGTGGTTGGAACAGTCGAAATTTTGTTCCAAGCAGAAGCAGGAAGCAGAAGCGAACCCGAACAGAAGGGGTCAGCTTTCTCTTGTTGTTTCGTGCCATAGCGCCCCTAGCTGCCACGCTCAGAATGCAGCTCACACTTGCGTTGCATTAAGATTTGTCAGGTGACACAATTCAGAACGAAAGAAGCGTGAAATCGATCTTGCACAGCTCAAAATGTCTGTGTTCACATACTTGGACCAAGTTTTGTGTCCTTAATCTCTCATGGTGTCCTGCAAAAGAGACAGATTTTGACTCCTGATGACGGACCACTCAGAGGGTTGAGCAATGTCATGATCTCGATATATTTATCGTGAGATGAAACAAAAACCTCTACCGAGGCATCTATCCCTTTAATATCTCTGGATGTATTAGACCACTGCTTTATAACAATAATGCATTATATATTGCATTACATTATAAATGCTGGATTAACTAGAAATTGAAATGTCTGTCTGGTTATTTTATCCATAAACAGTTAAGCCAGGCGCACACCATACAATATCACAGCCGATTCAGACATCCCAGACAGTCTCAGACAACTTTTCAAGATCGGAGTAAAAACAATACGTCTTTGCTCGCATAGTGTGAGAAGGTCAGCACGTCACGTCCCGATCTCCCTATGCAGTCTGATTTGTCACTCTGGCTTTTTGTATGGCGGGCTATAGTTCCGCGAGACCCAACCTACGAGACTTCAACGTGTCGTTAACTTCCATTTGAAGTCGGGCACACTCGAGACTCTGCCGTCTCTTGTCGTTGAGGCTTGAAATGTGCAAACTCCTGTTGTTGCCTCATCCTAAAGTATGTGCACTGTTACGATGTAAGAAATGTGACTATTGCATGATATATATTGATATCGCAATATAAAATTACATACAGCTTAGAGCAATAGAGGAACAATATATTTCTGACAAGATGAGTCCAGTTCAGTAAAGTTCGGATTGAAATGTCTCTGGTGAGATGTTTTCTGTGGAGTTTACAGCAGCTTTACCCTCAGTATAACCCCAGAGAAAATAAAAAATCTTAGGTCAGTGTTGTCTCATGGAATAATTTGTTATTACAGCCAGCGGATTAGTGCATTTACTGAATATATTAAATCCCATACTATAGTTCACATTTTCTAAAAGATATGAACACAAAGTCCGTCTCACTGATTCTTCCTTCCATCCTGATGGACATTAATAGATCTCATCTTGTACAATCAGCACGACAGTAGTTATATAGGTTTTTAATATGCCAGCAAATGCTTATTTAAATAATTTATGACTCAACAAAATTTCTCATCTATGCTTGCAAAATCTAAATATTAGGAAATAACCATTATTATAACAAATTATATTTTTTTGGCATTATTTGGCATGGTCTCACAATGACCATTTCATTTCACTAGAAAGTCCAATGTTGTGGCGGGTGTGATGGCAGGATAAACCATCTGCATGACGTACTATGGTACCTCGTTTGACATGCTTGTTTTGTTTTTATTAGTGATTTTAGGCCAGCACTAAGAGGATACAAGACATTTGTACTTTGGAACTGTTGTGAAAATTGAGTCAGAGCAATCACAAAAAAATAAACTCTAACTGAAAATGTTCATCATTCTCTCTTCTTCCATTTCATTATTTGAGAGTATTTGTTCAGTTGTTGTAAGACAAAGCTGCGGTGGATCTACCTGCAAGAGAGGCCATGCAGTGCAGGAACATCATTAACCTTCAGTGTTTCTAATTTTTGTCCAATGATCTATTTTCATTTTCTGCAGTCCTCTGAGAATACGTTCAAACTCAACAATGAGTCAGACAGTAATCTGAAAGCACAGCAGATGTGTATAATCAGCTGCTCGCTTTGAAAGGGGAAGAGGGTGGACATTGAGCACTGGTCCCTGAAATTACAATTTTGTTGTTCAATTATCCATGATGCCACAGAATGATACATCTTGGCCAGAGGCCCATGTGGTCAGCGGCCTCCTGTGAGAGCTGCCTCCCCTCCACTTCTCCGCTGCTGGGAATCATACAGTATAACTGAGTGTAAGTGCTCTGTGAATGGCAGACATCTGAGAAAATTTACAATGATACAACATGTGCGATGATTGGATGGACTTCCTGCACAGTCAAATGATTTACCAAAGGGGGAATCATCACCTCAGCAATGCAGCAAACAACAGCATCAGTGACCGGCTGTGCATGAACTTATGGCCATTAAGATAATGAGATCATTAATTTTGTTGCACTGTGGCCATGTATATGAAAGAAGGGCAGGACCTGATTGTTTGGTGGCATTTCTGAAACCAGCTGGGGAACTTCAAGGTCATGTTTGTTTTTAGTAGAGGCAGTCAGCAATTTCAAGCAACAGTACAACAGAATTCATCCAGATGCCCTCTGATCTACACAAGAGACTGAACTCCCATTTTGCCTCCAGCTTTGAAACACTATGGATACAGTCCTGTCTGTGATTCTCTCAGTAAACCAGCACAGATGCAGTCTCACTGATGTTACACTTTTGTCCAAGAGGAACTGTTTGGAAAGTATGGAAAGCTGACACCGTGTGCAAGTAAATTCCAACCTGATGATTCTGGCTCTACCACACCTTTAAAGTGTTGTGTCTAAGACCGTTTCCTAATCTATTTGTGTCCCTTACCTCAACCCCCACCATACCCTTGCCCTGACCAGTCATCTCCCTGACACCCAACCATAACCTAACCTAAGCCCTGACCCCTAATTATGAAGGAGAAACAGACTTCGTCTCAACAGTGTCAGTATACCCATTTTATACACGGTCAGTTTAGTCATTATGGGGAGAAATTGACATCCTGTAACAGTTGTATAATGATTTCTGTGGTTCTGGAGGGATTTTTGTCAAACCTGAGAAAATAACTGAGCATGTCATCAGGGTTATCTCAGGTCAGGCTTGGGGACTATATAAATCCATAGGAGAAAACCTGCTTTACAAACTTGGGGTGTGGCATTTGAAAGACATGGACATTTAACAGGCAGTGAGGGTCTAACGAAAACATTCAATTGATTGCATTTTGGGAAATGTAGGATCCTGTGTTTTTATCTATACCTAGGGCTACTACAGTCTGCCAGCTCAGCCCACCTGATTTGCATATTGAGATCTAATTAAAATTTGGTCAGAACCGAGATAATGAGAACGTCTATTAATGTCAGGTATAAAAATAAAGGCCTACGATCAGATATGATAATCCAGATAATAAACCAGGTACAGATCACATGTTGATACTACTTTTATGTGTCTCTAAAAAAATCCCCCAAACTTGGAATTGCAACACAAAATTGCACCAAATACATATACTCACATAAACTCATATACTCAAAATGATCATGAATGTTTTCCTGCTGTAAAACAAGTAACATATATGCCACAAATTAATCTAGGAGGTGTCAATCAAGCCAAGCCTGCCTAAGGGCAGGAGACTACTTTCAAATGCAGGTTTTTAAAAGAATGAAGTTAAGATTCTTAATAGCGAGCTAGACAAAAAGAACCAGGTCTTGGGATGTATTGTACTGTATGCTGGGTAAAGCAAATGGCCACAAATACAATCAGGGCTATTGTGCACTTACCTAATGTACATTTCAAAATGAGGGAATGAGAAAAGCACGCACTTCATAATCTCATTTTCAAATGTACAAACTCTTTGCATTTTATGACGAGCACACTTGTGTATGTGCAGAAACACACTGTGTCAGTGAAATTGGTACTGAAAGAGCTGCAGTACTTGTAACACGATCACAATCAGTCCATCTACAAGTAATATCACTCTGTCTTTCTCAGAGATGGATGATCTCCTCTTTTCACAGTAGAGTTCAATAAGGAAAGGCTCATCTACCCAGGAGCGACTCTGTACTCATCAACTCAACACAGTCTCTCTCTCTCTCTCTCTCTCTCAAACAATTCTAACAAGAGCCATCTGTTGGCAATCGATTGTTTTTGCATTTAATTTTGCTTTTTTGTAACATTTTCACAATGTCAACATGTCGGTATTCATGTCATTAACTTGAAAAATAGTGTGTCAGAGCAGAGAAAAAGCAAACATAAAATGTGTTGATCTTTTAGTAAATGCAGGTTGCGTCTCTTCTCCCACACTATAGCAACATGTGGGAGAAGTGTTGTACCATCTTCACTGGAAACTGAACTGATCAAGCCTCCACAGGTCTACATACTGTATTCATGTGTCTCCGCTCTCTGAATTGCAAAATTTAAAGATGAGAGAAATGCAATGCAAATATTCTTCATTTTTAGTTTGAAATGTACTCTTGCAGGAAAAACATCGGAGTGTATTTTGAAATATTTGCGGAGTTCTTCCACATATTCAAATATATTTTTAATATCCCATTTATTTTCTATCACGAGCAGCAAAGCATTTGTAAGGAGCATGATGGGATTACAGCCAGAGTGGGACAGTGATGCAGCTCAAAGGGCAAAGTTCATTCAGATGAACTGTTGCCGCTGGGAGGGGTGGAAACTAGCACCTTGGTAACCAATCATAACTGAAATCAATCATAGATTTAAAGTATGTTTAAATCTTGCCACATTCAGTCTAGGCGTACCCTGAGGGATGCAAGTGAGAGAGGGGAAGATGCATGAATTTGGAACTGAGAAGAACCCTGTCTCTCCCTTTCTAAGCCTCTTTCTCTCCGTCTGTCTCCTCCTCTCGCCTCTCTTGTGGCATCAGTGGCCACAGCAGTGTGGCAGCTTGAAAGTAACACCTGCACCTGTCCATCATTGCTCTGCTTCTGGAAGTCTGCATCAAGCTGCTGCCCAAAGGCCACGTCCACCCATGGCTGGTTTTCACTCTGACAACGAGAAAGTGAGGATTTTCTCATTTAATCTAACCTGGAAAAAAATCACATAAAACATTTTTATTTTTATGTGATTTGTAGCGTGCCTATTTAACATCTGGCAATTGCACTGAAAACTAGCCTTCTGGCACACTTACAAATTTTAATTTACAATAATGTTTATTTATGTGCTTTGTCCATGTTAAATGAAACAATACAAATAAATAAATTGTTAGACGGGCCTGCTTTGTAAGCAACGCAAAATACCGAACTGAAAAGATATCCTACAATAACAATGAGTCTGTGCCACACATTTCTCACTTTCAGTTGGCTTTAAGTGAAGTTTAGGATATTTTGGATAATTTTAAGTATCTTTTGATGTACATCCAGTCAGCAGTTTGTGGAACTATATTTGTGTCTGAGTGCGCAATGGGACATTTTGAGCACATAAAAAAATGTTTTGCACGTAAATTAGATTTTGTAGAGACATTTGTGTAGGCAAACTTTAAAGTGCACAGAGCCGGAGTGTTGAGAGTGTAAGAGAGACTGTGAGGTCCTGAGAGGGCACAAAAACTGCGTGAGAGATTATTATTGTGTCTATAACAGGGGAGACTAAAGCCAAAAGACAGTGATGACAACAATAACGTCTAACAGCAGCAGAAAATGCAAAACAGAGATGTGACTTTGTCTTTAGATGATAAAACTTAACCAAGATGAGTAGTGGACATATTTATAATTGTTGATAATACTGTACATCAGTGAATGACGTGATTATCTTGAATATTCCAGGAGTGCAATAACTTAAATCGCAGCAGCAGTTAATGCTGTGCACCTAGCTTTGCACCACGGGACTGAAAAGCATCTGCACTTACAGATCGGCTGTGCCTGCCATCTGCTCCTTCATCTCCTGTGATGAGTTTTTTCTGGATGCTCAGCCTCAGGCTAGATGTTGCTTCAATGCAGACTCCTCATCAACACGAGTGACAATGTTTGGGGCATAAACTTGTCCAAGTGAAGTGGATGAAGGTGGGACTTGCAGTATATGTTGCTGACTCAAGTAAAAAAAATTGCATTATAGCTTCAGCTCATTGACTAATGCTGCAACAGAGTTCTGTGGGTTTAGATTATAAAGTGCTACTGTGTGTTTTCAATACAGTTCATTTTGCTTTATGTCATTTGTTTTGGTTTTTCCACCGCTGTTTTCTTTTATGGCATCTTTAAGTTTCTTGGAGAATAATTTGTTTTCCCTGTGAATGTGTGTGTGTGTGTGTGTGTGTGTGTGTGTGTGTGTGTGTGGTGCAGTTGGAAAAGAAATCTCATAATGTCAAAACAGAACCCAGATATTATGATGTAGTTACTTGACAGAAAATATGTTGCAGCTGTTTATTCAAGACAAAATATTTTCCACAAATAAAATTTCTAGGTGCAAAAGCAAATCTATGTGCAGTAAATACACACAGTGGAACATAACAGAAAAAACTGCACATTTGACCTAAAATGCCCACTACATAATTTATTTTTGATTTGTAAAAGTAAATATATAATTCAAACAAATAATACATCAATTATAACACAGTATACCACATAATCACTGGCCACACCCGGAGGATTTCACCAGATGGACAGCTGAACTTCAATAAGGTTTTTGTCCTTTGAAAGTGAACATTTCAAAAACTCATCTCCATGTACTACCAGTATCAGGAGTTTTTGAAGTTGCAACAAAACCACTGACAATAGTGAAGGATTATGAGAAATAATGCAATAATAAATTGGATATATGGTATGTGCATGTGGTTTATGGCTCAGAATTCAACACATAGTACGCACACAATATGACAGAGCCCAGCACACCCACATGTCCTTAAGATTCATTTTTTGTTTTTTCAGAACATTTTCACTCAATTCAATTTTCCTCTGATGGTGCACAGATTGGCAGTGGTCATTTTATCCAATATATATTCAAAGACTCACTAAACACTGAATCCGCTTTGAGTGCACATGGAATTGAACTTTGAGTTCAATTCCATTCCTTGTCCTCTAGACCCCCCTTCAGCTGCATCTGCTGAAGCCTCACAAAGCTAGCAGTTCAAACAGCTCAGAATGACCATCTTGGCCGTCAGTGAATGTGGAGATTTGGGGTACTGAAGTCACTGCTTTCAATGTTGGCCAATAAAACAAAAAAAAAGGCATTCGGGTTGTGCAAGTGAAACGCAACTGGTGGTTAGATGTTAAAACAAGTTACAGTTACAATGAGTTTCATACCTTACTATGATCCTATGAATTGTGGATGACCACCAGATGTTCAAGTCTATTTGTCACATATAATCATACAGGGTATAATAATAGTGAAATGTATCACCGTTAGCTCCTTCAATTGCGCAATAAAAAATAAGTGTAAAATAGAATAAGAATAAAGAAAAGAAATAAGTAACAAATAATAATAATGTTAACTATAGTAGGCAACTTTGAATAATAAAGTAAGTAAAAATAGTCTGAGAGCAATTCTTAGGCAGTGTCCTCAATCAGGATCCTAGTGGCCTGAGGGTAGAAGCTCTTCCTGAGCCTCTCAGTGCTGGCCTAGAATATCCGGCATCTTCTTCTTGACCACAGCAGGGAGAAAATGAACACCAGGCCACCGCTGTTCATGATGGCTGTGGCAACGCCCTCATGGATGTAGCGCAGCATGGCCTCCCAGGTCGGACGGCACCAGTGCCCGTTGAGCTCCATCTGGTAGGCAAAGTTCTTGGCCCGCTTGCGAGTCCCGAGGTGCTGCACGATGGCGAAGAACTGCTGGCGGCCATCGTACTTCTCCTGCTTCTCCAGCACCAGCATGAAGAGGAAGCCGAAGCAGGACTGCATCATCACCCAGTCCACCACGCCTGGCAGGTTGATGTCCATGGCCAGGACCACAATGTCCTTCCCCTGGTTGAATGGCGCTGTCCGGTATTCCAGGATCCAGGAAGATCCATGTGGCCAGGATCATAGCCGGTGTTTAATCCCTCCATGTTTACCTCATTGTTTTCTCCTGTGTTGAGGTGGATGCATAGATGGAAGCAGAGATGGTCTTGCTTGTCTATGTGGTCGGGGTCGTACCTGGTGTTTGTCCCCTCCACCTTTTCCTCAATGTTTACTCCGATGTTTGAAAACCTCAACCGGCCAGGCAGCAGAGTCAGCAGGAGGAGAGTCCACAAAGCTGTGAGTCGACCATTTTTATATCCTGCGAGTGACTTGTAGTCATATGTTATCATTGTCCAATATTATTCACAAAAAGTACAACTAATATTTGTAAAAATAAACATAAAGCAGAGCGAACGGAGAGGCGACTGGAGAGGTCCGTGACCATCCGCATATCTGGACATTAAAAAGGCTGAAAATAGCTGAAACACATCGGTGTAGAAAGTCAGGGGGAAAGATGGAGGAACACTGGAACAGCAATCTGACAAGATTTGAATTTGTGAAGGAAGCGTATTTAAATTAAAAGTTAAAAGGTGTTAAGTTGCTCTTTAAGCTTACTAAACCACTGTTTATATTAATCTACGTCAGCATCAGATCAGATAAACAACAGAATGTAACTGCAGATCTGATTCTTCTCTCTTAAAGATGCACTGAGTTGCGTTGGGGAAGATGGGTGTATTTTTTGATGAAGCTTGGCCAGTTTCTTAACATTTGAGGAAAAAAGAAATAGTGCATACAACCGTTCCCAGTAGACCAATTTGAAAGAAGCAGAGGGCTGCAGTGTGACATGCTGACATGCTTAATGTCTGTGAGAAGTGACAAACAATATTCACATAAGTGCTCTAAGGGACCGATGGTCTCTCTGCCTGACATTTATCCATCCCATCTAATTGGAAGCAGAATCAGGGTGTATGCCCCACTGAAATGTTTATCAAACAACAGCTGACAAGTCTGTGAGTTGTGACCAAACACGAAACAACCCCTTAAACCTTCCAGCGAATGAGGCCATATGATGTGGATGATTTATCAGACTAATTCGGATGTGATGGTCACAGTAATAAAGCATTAAGTAGCATACAGAAGAGAATGCACTGTCCTTTCTGGGGAAAACAGCAACATTCACAGCTGTATCCAGTGGGCTATATACTTGGAAGGAAGCCTTTAAAAAGTGAACTGTATTTTAATCTCTTTTGAAAATCTTTCCCTCTGGCAAAGAAATCCTCTCCATGCTCTTTCCCATCGTCTCTGCTTCACTGGGGCATATGATGGGAGAGGTTTCAGCAGTGTCCCAAGGTAGCCGATCTTTGAGAGATGACAGGCCACAAGTTCCATTTTTATTATGATTTATTCGAGCCAGCCAGTTTTCTGTAATAGAAATTCATTTGAATCAACGCCCCTTTGCAGAGCCAGTCGGGAACCATACTGGCCATCTGTGAGCCAGGAGACACAGAGACTGCCCCCATTTGGCAAAATGAAAGAAACCGTTTTTAATGCAAACATGCGCCAAGCAGATCTGAAAACAGGTCTCAAGCCCAATTTCCAGGTTTGTGGGCTATTTCCTCAATACCTTATACCGTAGTATGTGATTTTTCTTTTGGCTCTGACATGTTTCTGACCAGTTTGAATATTAATAGGAATCTCAGTGTAACTCATTTTGCTTTTGTTGTTGTTTTACGGCACAACAGTGTCTGTTGATTTTCTTTTCTTTTCCCCCATGCACAGAGCTTATGTTGGGGCATTAGTGAGTTGACAGAATGACATATTAGTTACATCACCTCTGGGGAGAAAAAGCTATCGAGAGAGACTTGTACAGTCAAATCTTAGATCTCTTAGCTTTGTTTAAGATTAGCAAAGTGTTTGGGAGATAACCCTGTCAAACATTGAAAATATACCACTGGCACAGCACTGTGCGACTAAAATAGTTCTCAATGTGAATGCAGATCTTAGGTACAGTTTAAATTTCAAAGAATACCATCAGACACTAATCCGTCAAAGTAAAAGGTGAGAACCAAGAGTGCTACAGCATATAGAGCAGTGATGGTCAATGTGTTGAAAACATTCAGTCTAATATTTTATCATAGTAAATAAATTAAATCATTAATATATATAGTATATATAATTCTAAAGACACGTATAATTAAATTTTTTGACGTGTTTTTACAGTTATAATACTTAAGATTTTCATAAAATTAAACCCCATGTTATGGTGTGCATTTTTTCAGCAATAGCCATTCAATGTATTTATATTCTGTTATTATCTATAGTAATTTATTTTCACTGATAGTGGCGGATAGCGGCCATTGCCTCGAAGTGCCTTTACACGCACAAGGGATTCACAGCTGTATTATGTTACTGCTAATGCTGTAGTGCCACTGCTTGACATTAAACAACAGGCGAAACACAGGGTGGTTTTTATTGTGAAGTAGTCACAGGAAACGCAATTTGGTTACATGTACAGTACTGTTAGTTGGTCATAAAAAATGCATCTACAAAACAAGACCTGAGCATTTTGGGGGGCATTTTATGACAGCAAATCAGTTTTAAATATTGCAGAGACATAGAGGTTAGGTGAAGACTGCACACATCCAATTCCTCAGCAAGATCACCGACTTTACTGCGTCCTGCTCACAGCGTATGCAACATGAAATTAGATCTTTTTACTGACTTCTTCATTCAAAACAGGATGTGTTTTTTTGGCTGCACTGTAAACAGATAAACCAGTTGCTCTTCTGTTGTATTTTTGACAAAATAGCTTCTCAAAGAGTGTTTGCTGTCCCCAAAATTTTGGGAACTGTATAACCAGTAACCACAGATGTGGCTCAGCACAAGATTAATGTTCATGTTATTTTGCATATAAGTCTGCATATTTCTGAAGTTCTCATGAAGTGATCACAATAGTTCCTAGTTCCTGAATGAAAATTTTTAGGAAGCATTTCATTGATTTTTTTTAGCCCTACCAGGCAGGTTATTTATGAGAAACTAAACTCGAGCTGATGATACCACAGATAGGATAAACAGGCTCTTTGCAGCTGTGCTCTGCAAAAGAACATGTGCAGTAAGTAAAATTTATCTGCCAGACAAACCCACACAGTGACTTATACTGGATGCTGGTCTGAGCTAAAAAGGATGGATGTTTGAAAATGTGATTACTTTAAATTTAACCGCTCTGTCATGGCGACAGCTGCTCTGTCCTCCTCTGCCTCCAGTTCTCCTGCTCACCTACTGTGGTGTTTTGTATCAGTCTGTTTTCCTCATCTTTTCCTGTCAGGCCTTGCTATACCTCACCTGTCCACAAGTCATCCACCTTTGCCAGTCTGCTGGTCACCCACGTACCTGGCCTCATCAATTAGCCTACCCGGTACAGTATATAAAGACTTTGGTTCATTACAGTACCTCACATTGCCAGATTGACAACATTTAGTCGGGCACAAAGTCTATTAGTGATTTACAATGTTGCCTTTCCTGATATGGTTACTTTTTTTTTTGTTTGTTTGTTTGCACATGCATGCATGTAAAATGCCCATTAGAAACCCTGTCAACATTACCAATGCCAAGTAATTAGGTTTTCCAGCAGAAATGTGTTTTTGTTAACCAGGTTTCTATAGTCCCCTTTCTTAATTTGCAGAAAATGTGTACATGTTAACGTGACATTTAAAAAAAATCAGGTTTCTCTAAAAAGCCAACAGTAAACTGGTTAATTACGTGCATATTAATGACTGTCTATGTTACCCTGCTGCAATGGCATTCTAGTCTCGGATCTTGTTTAGTTTTTTATGGTAATTCGTAATCGCTATGCAAGTAAACTGCTTTTACACTGTTTGCTGTATCTGTGTCGGCTTTTAGGTCCGGCTATGTATTTGTGTGTAACTGTTGTCTAAAAATCCCAACTTAACGCCCTCCTTAAAGGTGTACTACAGCGATTTAGTACTGCACTTTCACAAATCTGGGGGACTCACAAAAGACTTCAAAATGGTCAAAATCAAAGCAGCAGAGGCTGCGATATCCTAACCTTTAGCCTCTTATATGGCTCAGGAAACGTTGGATTTTTCACAATGTAACTCAGTGGTGCCTTTTATTAGACCCACCCTGCCTCCTAAATGCCCACTTCTTTCAAACCCCACACTGCCAGTTCATAAGGAAGGCTTCTTGTTAAAAGTTTTAAGTCTAAAGCCCAATCCGAGATAACCCTAATGACATTAAACCTTTAAACGTTCCCTCCAGAGCCACAGAAGACATCAGACAACTGTTTTCACAGGCTGAATCTTACTTCAATTGGTGGAGTTCCCCGTTAAATACAATTGATCTCATCTGAATAGACATTGAGGAAGCTCTATATTCCAAATGTACCACTTATAAATGTGATTACTGGTACTGTTTTGTACTACATATCATTTGTTGTTTTAAAAAGTAGTGCAGTGTCTCTTTCTTTAAAATGCTGGATTCCTCCTTTACAAAAGAACTGCTCAGTTGGACCTCAAAGCTGAGCTCATATATGGAACTTGTGTTCTGCACCATTTCAGGCCCTCAGGTGCTGTCTGTGTCGGTGTCCACGGAGTCTGGATTCAGTGTCAGCAGCAGTGAGACATCAGCGCTTAGGGCCGTCATAAGCCTCTTCGTAAATGTCAAGTGACAAAATGTGAACTCTAGGCGGCATAAAGAGGGACAACCCTTTAAAGAATGACTTTGTATAGATGTGACAAATGTATCATCACAGTGTCACAGGGTTCATCCATAATTCAGTGCTTGTTTGTGTGTGTGTGTTAAAAAAGGAGAGTGTATGATGTGCCAAGGACAGGAGACATATGGAGGGAGACAAAGTGAGGCGGTGAGTAGAGTACAACCTGGACATGTTTCAACAGTTATGGAGGACATATTTTATATTTGGACTTTGAACACTTCACTCTCTGACGTTCTGTCTGTTGATGTCAGACTATTCCAGTGTGTGTGTGTGTGTATACCGTTCATGTGTATGGCCAAAGAGAGACGAATATTAAAGATGATTTCTGTCGCTCACAAACTGATGTTTTCCTGAGCGAGAGAGGAGGCGTCGTCTGCCAGCTTGGCTGAGCGTACGCTGTCATGTTCTTGACTGGGATGTCAATCACACTCGGTGTATAAATTCACTGTGCTCGCTGACTTTCAGTGGAGCTCTGAGGAGATGTCCTTCGTTTTTGGGTTCAACCGCTTCCAAATACAGTAAGGTACAATAGACAGCAGCATTAGATATTAACAGTATGTAGAGTTACTAATGAGAAGTACTTTAATTTATGATTCTTCTAAGCAAAGACAAAGAAAACAGGCTTCCTGGGAGAACACTGAGGAAAGTAATTTTTCAATAACTTCTATTCAAAGAATATCAATTATAATTGCTCTATTTGATTGAGAGCCTGTGTATTCAGGCATATAAGCCTTCGCCCACATAAGCTCCAAACTGAATTATAATGTTCAATACACCAATAATACATATCACTCTTTTTGACAGTTCATCATTTGCTTTTCATATCCTCTGCCACTTAAACCGCGTAGAGAAATGTATGAATAAAACATTGGCATTTGAGAAACATATAGATAGGGTGGATATGTCTTATGTAAATATGCAAAACAAATATCATTCCAGGGTATATACATAAATGGAATCTTCTCCAAGACTAGAGAGCGAGAGGATATGCTTTGAGAATGGAAATCTCATTAGTTTGATATCAAATAAAAGCAGTCATCTGGAGGGAATGGCACCGACACCACAGTGAGGGAGCACAAGACACAGAGGGAGAGTGAAATTTGTCTTTGAAGTCAATGGTATTTACAGAGGAAATTTGGGGCTATTTCAAGCTGTTTTCGTCCTGAAAAGGCAGAATGTGTATGTATTCTTGCAAAAGTTTGCCTCCAAGGTGGCAGAATAAGGTACTTTTTTCAGGTACAGAAACAATGATGCACTGTTCACCACTACACATTTCATTCATTATACATGCATTTTCACATCAGGTGCTGCATGAAATACACTAATGGGGAGGTGATTTACAACTACAGCACAGCATCCCCCATGAAATATAATTGTTAAAGCATTATTCCAAATGAGTGTTTGACTAATGACAACTTGTGTGTCAGTCGTCAGATCTTTGTTTACCACTGCAATATCGTTCATCTCATCATCATAGCGGGGTCCAGTCAGTGGGGGATATGATCAAATAACATGCAAATTATTTTTTTGACATGCAGTCATAATTACGAATTGCATTTGCATGATGTAGATTTATATTTAATTGTCTCGCAGCCTCGTTCGCAACATGTCCCGCTGATGACAAAGCCATCTGACAAATCGAGTGTAATGAGGTAAACCGTGGCAGTTAATCTGTACAAAAACATTTAGACAAGACGAGTTCATGCAGATGAGCAGATTAGAATCAATAATTACGTCAGATCAAACAAGTGATTATCAAACAAATATCATTAGCTTTTTGGGTCATCTTTTTAATATTCATTTCAGACCACTTAGTAGCAATGATGATGAAGACAGCGCTCCATTATTTGCACTTATTGGACTCAAATATCTCCCTGCACTCCTGTATATAAATAATCATGTCAGCTGAGACTTTTAAAGAACAGTATGAAATGAATGTTTGAAAGCTTCTATGTTTTTTTGGTGCCATTGCGTTTTAGATTCTGCTTTCTCTTTAAGTTTTTATTTGATGTGCTGCTGTGGTTTTATGTCTAAATCCATTTTATGTCTGTAAAATGTAATATGAGCAAACGTACGGTTCCCAGCAGGACGCAGGAAGGACATGAGATTTCCTGTTCAACGGTCTCTTATAATGATTATTCCTTCATAAAAAGGTCCAGCTTGCTGCGGTCGTTGCTTCAGGACATTGCCTGGTCTTGTATAATGCATTATTCACCCCGCTGCATTTATTAATCAAAAACTACTGTATACATCGAACTTCAATAAAAGGTTCTCTATCCATTTTTGAGACCACTACTACATCATAATCATCGTCATCACCACCACCAGCAGCTACCAGCAGCAGCCACATCATCCACTATGATATAAAAAGCCCAAAATGGGGCGTGTTGTCACAGCCCATGATGGATTCAGGGGGCAACGCTGAATGTTGATCAAGGTGAGGCATGGAGGAGGCCCTGCTTGTCAGGGACCCGCCAGCATCCCCAGGCAATCTCTGCAGTCAGGAGATGGAAAGAGCACCGCTCTGAAATCCATCATGTGCCACCTACGAACGGAGCATTGACAGAGAGGAGCCGCTGTCCCCCAAGCAACAACATGTGAATGATTTGGGATTTCAGAGCTTGGGGCACAATTTCAGGAGCAATAATGAATTAATGGCATATGTTTGCTGATGCTGAATAACTTAACTTAATGTTTTGCTACCCAAATAGAAAAAAGCAATGCACCTTAATGTGCACCTTTGTGTAAGGTTTTGCTCAGGGTTTCATCTTCATCGTAACATCTCTAACATGCAGTATACAAGCTACAATTCATGTTTAAATAATTGAGCAACCAGACTGACATTTTAAGGGAATAACTCACTTAACAATGAATATTTCAGCATATTCAAGGTTTATGAGGCTCCTACAAATTCCGTTTACATACAACTTATGTGCAACAGCAAATACGTTTTACAGGAAACGTAATGCTGGCAGCTTTAGTAACATAATGAGAAATGTTATTAACATATGTGGCAAGTCACAAAATTGTTGATACTGAACATTTAAGTAAATGTTCATTAACACATTTCATGTGTTTTCCGTCAAAATATCCAATCTTGCAATACAATATCTGCTCATAGTGACGGCCACATTATCAAACTATTTTATTTATATTTAGGTACTGACGGCACTTGGTTAAGGTTAGGGAAGGATCATGGTCTGGTTTAATACAGAAAAAGACCACCTCAGACACAACGTGATTATTAACATTTATCCAAAACCACCATCTTTCACTAACCTTAACAAAAGTACTTTTGTTTTGTAAACCTAACTACAGACGGGAGTCTGGATCTGAACCCTGGACTCTGGAGTCTTTGTACATCATCCACCCCTATAACCTCCCTGCAACTCCGGTGCAGTTCGTTGCTTGTTAACAACATAACTGGGAAAACCATTTAGTGAAATGCATCCATTACTTTCGACAGAAGGTTTTCTTCTGCACAATTTGGAAAAGGCAGATATCTGTAGAAGTTAACAGAACTAACAATCACATAACCTGTGTTTCACCAGTATCAGTGAATTTTACTAGAGTTTTCTCATGCACTGGTGTAGCACAGCATGCAATGTGAAATCTCCTCTCTAGCATACCTGCCACAGAGACAAAGATCAGCAAAAAAAAAAAGGAGCCAATAACACAGTGTTTGGCATTAGGAAATAAGATCTAACTGCATCTCCAAGCTTTACTCTTTACCCTTTAAGTGCAACAAGAAAATTACAAAAAAAGTAGGATTATAGTTTAATAAACACACTTGTAGTTAAACTAATGCAACCCAATGCAACAGCCCTACAACAAATCAAATATTTGCAATGCTCATAATTAGACCTGAAATGATTGATTAGTTGATGGACAGAGAATCAATTCGGGTTGGCCAATACGACAAATATACTGGCTATCAGCGATTGGCTGAGTCCATCGCCGGTTGATTTTTTGGGGCGATCAAGAGCTTATTTCTCCTGGAGCCAGGAGAACGGACGGACATTTGTATTCTACGGTGCGCGGGGAGAAAAGAGTGAAACGAAACAAAGTCATTTCTCTTTCTATGATCTCGGGAACAGCGGCGATTTGAGACCAGCAGTTGCCCAGCTGGCCCACTGGAGCCAGGTACCGCAGAAGCACGGCAACCGTCGTGTTCAGCGTCGAAAAGTACTTATTGGGGGCATGATTTCAAGTCGATTTGGCACTCACAAATATTGTTAAATCGCTTATGAAAGAATGAAAGGGGAAAAGTGAGGAATTATCTAACTAGCCCCCCCCCC
>NTHP01000066.1:471058-501142 GCA_003416845.1 Oplegnathus fasciatus | reverse complement strand
CACACACACACACACACACACACACCTGATTGAATATATCGGTAATCGCCAGTTGTTAGGCTGATGGTGGCCAGTTGGAAAATTTTAGCATATCGCCCAACCCTAGAATCAATCACAAACTATTTCGATCGTTGATTAATCGATTAAGTCTTTTCTTTCCCTAGCAAACCTACCAGCTATCCCCGTGTTCCAGCTTCTCTCTGTCTTATGGTAAACTGAATATCTTTGGTTTGGGACCATTGGTAGAATAGAGCATGGAATTTGAAGATGTTACTGTGGGCTTTGGGACATTCTGACAGGCATCTTTGTAGACCAAACAATTAATCAAGAAAATAATTAGGTGATAATGAAAATCGATAATGAAAATAATCGTGCGTTACAGCCCCACAGTATGTTGAGTATTTGTTGACACGTGTCAGAGGTATTGTTTCAACTATAAGGTCATTTCTGAGTGTGTTCCAAATGTTTTTTTCTAAGCTAATTTCCCATACATGCATTATGGTAACAAACAAACAGCACCAACTACAACCTCAAAAATTACCACAGAATCCATTATTTATGGAAACTGTGCCATAATAGATGATCACACCTGATCGTCACGTTCTTGTTTAAAGAATCTCCTAATACAGAAACATTAAATCTAAATAAATTGAAATTACACAGATGAACACCATCATAATTTTCATCATAATTACTCATTAGATACCACTTAGTCTGATTTATTTGCCGTTTTTACAGATACCGAGACACTTGCATATTAGTACTGAACGAAGACTATCCTATCACAGCATAATGTTTAAATCACTGCACTTAATTAGTTTAGAAGCCAAAATGTTCTTTTAATGGTACAGAATTATTACAGAGCAATAATGTTGTAAGTGCTGTAGGCTTGCTAAAGATGTAAAAAATACATATATATATCAGGGAAGACAGATAGATATTACTGTACTGTATGCTGAAAGTATTGGAAATGTCATATTCCTCTCATGTGTCCAATAAATGCATGTGGTTTGAGTGTTGAGGGAGAAGTTTAAGGAATTGATTTTGCGATAGTGAATTTAATTTTCTGAGTCCATAGAGAAGATTCCCTTATCCAGCTTCTGGCTCTGCTATCTAAGCATTGTTGAGTGAATGTGGCGCATTTCACAGCATTTATTATCTCTAGATGCAATTTAAAGTCAAAACACTTCCTCAATCTTAAACGCCTGCACACGTAAAAGAAGACACCCAGTGCAGGTCAGCAGTGCTCGGGCTCTGCAGCAGATCACAGGCCCTGTGAATATTCAGCACAATTACAGTACATGAAATATCATGCAGATGGAATAAACCCAGATCAAAGCATGTAATTAACCATCAGAGGACAGTTTCCAGTTAGGGAGGTGAGCTAGAGATTAAGGGAGTTGGTGAGGATTGCGTCGATCGTGGCTGCGTGAAAAGCAAGGCACTCTGTTTTGCAGCAGCTGCTCCAACACTCGGTTTGTGTGTGTGTGTGTGTGTATTTGTGTAGAAGGTACATGTGTGTAATCTGTGTGTATACATTTTTCTTGGGTACAAACTTGACTTGTTTTAAAATAGCTGTGCGAATCATTTTTCCAATGCTCAACAGAAAATCAAGATATTTCAAGGGCTAAAATAGTTTTCATTTCAGTCAAATTATCAAATGCGGTGCTGCTAAATTTCCCAGGTGAGCTGAGCAATGAGTGACTCATTTCCTGCATAAAAAAAAAAACACAAATTCAACCTCTATACTCAGTTTGAAAGCATAAACAGTGAGAAGGAGAGAGAGGAAGAAGGGGGAAAAAAAAGCACGTCAGGCTTGGAACTGGTGCTCAAGGTTGAGGTTGTCAATAGAGTCACAGCATTGTTAGGCAGAGGAGGGAGAGGAGCCAGCCAGAAATAGCATGGAGTCCAAACCATTGTCATGAAAGTCGTCTCCATTTCCCATGGGTCGCAGAGGGAGATAGAGATCTGAGAGGCAGCGCCTTGATAAAGATCACAGATTGACTGGGAAGCCTCCCCCAGGATTTAATTGAAGTCAAACCAAGTCACAACATCTTAGATCTAAAAGATGACCCAAGCAACACTCAATTTTTCATTCTCTATTTTTATCAGTATGCCCCCCCTCCCCCATCTCACAGTTTTATTTGTTTATTTATTTATTGAAATACATGTGATGTCCATGAAATTAGTTTGAATGTCAAGCAGGACTCCCCGTTGGCTGCAGCCCCCTGATTGATCTGCCTCACTGGTGAGGACAGGAAACTCAGGTACAGTATCTTGTTTTGTTGTTGGCGTTCTTGATAATGTATATGACAGTATACGACACTTAAAGGTACACCAGTGATTTGGCATTGTGCTTCCATAAAGTTGGGTAACTTGTGAGAAACAGATCTGAAAAAGAATGAATCGTTGCAGATTCCCAAAGTCCTGGATCCTACAATTTCAATATTGCAGTCCGATACCATTTTTCCTTGTGCTGTGATAATGTCATATCAGAGTTATCATAACTATCAGTTTCCAACTTGTAAATAGTGTTTACGCTGACATCCATGTCACACTTACAATCGGGAAACTTTCAGATTTTTCTGATGTGTCTGACTTGGTGCTGAATAATACAGAATTCCCTAAAAAGTGAAACAAATGCTGATGCATCACATCAACCAAAATCTGTCATTCAAGGTAACTACACCCAAATTTATAGCAAGACTATGCAACTTTTACTGAAGAACAGCCTCTGTGGCCACAAGTGACAATTACTGAATAATGATGAATGGTAAAACGTAGTGTAAAAGCAGCAGAGATGAGTCATACTCTTGTCAGTTTCACAGAAATATCTATCTAAAGCAGTGGTTCACAAACTTTTTCAAGCCACAACACCCGTTTATAGTGATTTTGTTTTTTCCTTGGCAATCCTTCATACCTGCAACTGTCAGCTGTCACCAGTCTTGGCTGCAGCATAACTGCATATTTAGAAGGGTTTTTAACACGCTGGTTTAGATGTTTATTCTTCTGTTTTGATATGTTTGACAAAATAGTCTAAAAATGTAGTTAATGTTCATGTTGACTTATCTTTTATGGGATGAACCCTTATTAAAAATGTACAGTAAGAAAAAATGGATACAACTCTTGCGGCACCCAAGGTTTCACAGCACCCCATTCAAGAAGTACTGGTCAAAAGTTTGCCAACATTAGTTACTATTACAGCTACTGGTCATACCAGACCAAGTGAGTCTGTAGCAGCAAAATCTGAGTGTGTTGAATTGAGCAAGAGTGCATTTTGTTGCTTGTAGAGTTCAAATTTGTAAGAGGGAGAATGTGTTATTTTTTCTCTCTCAAATATCACACTCACAAAAGGGTCATTCCATACCAACTCACCCAGAATTCAGAACTATTCCCAGTTCATGTCATGGATTTTCTTGAAAAATGTGTGTGAACACAATTAAATTCATGGGACCTTACAAAATCCTACAGTTCTACTCCAAATACTTTTTTAGTTATGAATTTTTGAAGTTTAGCCCTCAGAGCTAAATTTTATCATTTTTGTATGTGTATTCAATTGCTTATTTTTCACTGGATTGTGTTGAAATTTCTACTGAACATCCAAGACACCATGAGGATCATTCACAACATGTATTAATGTAAATAGCTGTTGCTGAATCAAATGAATAAAAATAAATATTTTTTTTACCCGAACGAAGATTCTTTATTTTTTCAAAATTTAATATCTCCACTAGTGTTCACTTTCTTGCAACCAAATTTTGATTCTGTGTATTAACATAGTTCTATCACATGTATAAGTTATTTGGTCCTGCATAAAAAACTGAGTGCCACAGATCTTACTAAATATAGCTTCGGAACTGAAAAACCCACTTTAAGATATTTTGACTGTATATTTTCCCAAGAAGGGTAATTTTAATTTCCTTGAAACTGTTTTATGGGAAAGTGTTAATATTCATTGCAGATATATAAAAAAAATTAAAGATGTAATATTACTCCATCATTTAATAACTTCTTGAAAAAAGTTAATTTTTCATACTTTTCACTGGCTGTAATATCACATTCAGTGGTTTCATTTCACAGGTAGATATTTGTATTATGTTGACTTCAAGGTTTTCTATCTCAATGTTAACACTTTCCCATACAAAAAAATTCAAGGAAATTAAAATAATCCTTCCAAAATATGTTAAGAGGGTTTTTCAGCTCCAAAGCTATATTTAGCAAGATCTGTGGCACTCAATTTTTTAAATGAATGCATGTTGCAAAATTATCCTTAGGGTTTCTCGGATGTTTAGTGCAAATTTCAACCCAATCCAGTGAAAAATAAGCAATTTAATACACATACAAGAAAAATTGCAACAAATGGTGAAATGGTCAAACTTCAAAAATTCATGACTAAAAAAGTATTTGGAGTAGAGCTGTAGGATTTTTCAAGGTCCCATGAATTTAATAGAAGTTTTCACATTAACTTTTTCAAGAAAATCCATGACATGAACTGGGAGGTCCCAGGGGAGCTGGTATTGCATGACCCAAAAGACTCTTGCTTTAATAGATATTGCTATATTGTCAATGTACAGTACTTTTACCCCTTAAGCGACAAACTCAGTAATCATACAAGCGTCTTGAGTTGTCCAATGACATTAACGTTTGCATGTTGTACTGTAAACATTCATTTATACCATCCACCCCATATAATTTGAATGCATAACATTATATAACTATTTTCACAGACTGGGTGGTTGTTGTTGTTGTGGCTCTTTAAAATAAAATCTGTTTGATCATTTCAAGGCATTGTGATGCTTATTATAAAGAACGTAAACATGATTGCTTTAAATGTGTGCATTGTGCTTGCATGCTTCTTATCGTTTTCTCTACTGATGGTTTAATTTGCAAATTACAGTATGTTGCAAGGCATCTGCTTACTGTATTATTCGACAGCCTTTATCTTGTGAACAGACTTATTCATGTATTGCTCCAACATTTTCCTCTCCCACTGGGGGGTCCTAACACCTGTCTCTGCTCAGGCTTTGCTCTGACAGTTATGCCTACTTCATCCGTCGACATTGTCAGACAAAGTAAAGCCTGACAGCCATTCAGGCATGTATTACTGCTGTCACGTATTCAGTCCGTAATCTTAATTACCTACAGTATACAGCATGAGCCTGCTTGGACCGACCCAGACTTGGGCTCAAGTGCGTCCTTATGGTGGGACACAGCTCCTGTTGTCTCCGAGCTGAGCTGTCAGGGTAGGACAAGGAGTTGGTGATTGATGCATTTCCCAGAGTGGCGGATTGTTCCGCTGAGTTGCCTCATGCACCAATAATGACACATGATGGAAACCCCTGTCAGTGAGCCATGATAGGAAATGAAGATGGATGGTGTCTTGGATGGGAAGTGATTTTGTCGAGCAGGAAGTTAAGAACGTTTTTGTAGTGATAATCTTGCACAATAACCGCCTGCAGTGCAACATTTTGAGGTACTGAGGACATAAATTTTAGGTAACATCAAGTCAACAAGTCAAATATGGTTACATTCGGTTTAACAATTGTTATCGTCTCCAATAGCATACTTTTTGTGATTATTTATATTTTTTGCTGCTGATATGCTTGCATAAAAAAAGCCTGCACCTATGTTTAGATTGCAGTTCCTTAGTGAGAGGATTGATTGTTTATGTTTAGCTTTTTTAATTTGTATTTTTACAAATATATACTGAAAAAGCAGAAAAAAAGAGTGTTTTAAAATAGGTCTATATGAGGAGAAAATAATGGATAGTGGTCTGATGATTAATAAGCCTGCTTTAGGTTTAATACGCCTGCCACAAACATGTTTTTATACTCACGGGATTAATAATGTTTTTCATCATTAATGGATTACTCTTCAATCTGTTTTACACGCTTGTCAGCGTCACGCACATTTCTACTCATTATGAAAACCCTGGAGCCTGAGGTGCTAATCGTCATGCGGGGAACTCCTGCAAAAACCGCGGCACACAGCAGGAAAGGACGAGATTCATCAAAACAATTTAATATTTCTATCACCACTGTGTTATCTTAACATGCTCACAAATTCTTTTAGGCTTACACTGGAGATTTCAGTGAAATGAATCATCGTGTAGCCACAGCTCACTGAGTAAAGCCGTGAGCAGTCGGCAAGTACACAGTGTGTACTTGAGCTGGCCTTGTCGTTGGAAAAACGCAGCTAGCGCCCTCCTCCTTCCCCGGTTTTACAGCTTTAGTCTCTTCACTTGAGCTGGGTGATTTTAATTTGTCAAAACTGTTTACCAGCATGCCTCCAAGGCTATTACTGGTATGTCATGAGGGAGCAGATAGGTAATGAAAAGCATACAAATGGCAGATGAAAAAAGCATTGCTGAGAAGGGGAGAGGGGTTGGGTGGATAATGTAGGTGGATCTTTCATGCAAAAGGAGGCCAGCAATGATTTATTATTCCATCTTTTCTTGAGAATCAATTATGCTAAAATGCTAATCGGGGACATTATGAATTTCTCAATTTGTTATGAATAATTCAAATATTTATTGGGCGTGGGTAGACATCTCAAACAACTTTGTCCTTAGTACAATGCATAACCTATGCAACCTAATGAGGTGATGTCTGATTGTCCTCTTCACACACAGACACACACCTTTCTTGTCAGGGCAATGATTCACCTTTACCTAGTTCAATACCAATGAAAGAGCAGGCCCGTCTGTCCTCAGATGCTTCAAACTAAATCCAGCTCGAACACACACAGCTCCACAAATAAACCACCATCCAGTGGCACAGAGCGACGCAGCCATGGGTGTGAGTGTGCCAGGGAAGAGGAAGAGGAGTTCAGCAGAGGAGGAGGAGGAGGAGGAGGAGAAGAAGTGTCACTGGCCAGAGAAGTAATGAGGCCACACAGACACAACGATGACAAGGACACGTCTGGCTGGCTGTCGTCATTTAAGTCCCACAGAGCGGACCACCACACAGTCAACATGCATTAATGTCACACTGGGCCATCATGGGGAATTAATTACACACCTGTTAATGACAGGCCACTGGAACGGCTCCCTTTAACATCCATCTGGGTGCGATACCCGATCACATGATGTTATGGCAGTTGTTATTCCCCGTAATCAAAACATACACCAATGTGCCTGTGATCACGCTAAGTACCGCAACATATGCCATTTCTGCAGAGGCTTTTATCTGCAGCGCCACAGTAGCATGACAGCACATTTTCAGCATGGATGCTCCAGCAGGGAATCAAACCCCTCATATGAACAGTAAAACCATGACCTTCTAGCCACTGAGCTACACAGCAAGGCTGTGACTAATGATTATTTACAGTGTCAATTAATCTGTTTACTGTTTTACCAATTAATTGATAAAGTATTTAGTCTTTAAAGAGCCCATCACACTGTTGCAGAGCCCACGGTGGCATCCTCACTTCTTTTTTTAGAGCTCAATAAATCGTTTAAGCCATTTTGTTAAGCAAATGTGGTAAAAACTGGTGAAGATTGTAAAGTGTGAATATTTGGAGGTTTCCTTGGTTACTATGCTAGTAATTTGAATATCTTTGGGTTTTGGACTGTTAGACAAAAGAAGACATTGTGATGGGCATTTTTGTAACATTTTTAAACTCAAACAATTAATTGAGAAAATTACTAGCAGATTAATCAGTGAAAATCATCATTAGTTGCAGCCCACCTTTTTGTTTGACCAACAGTCAAAAACCCAAAGAAGATTCAAGTTACGATGACATAAAACATAGAAAAGCAAATTCTCATGGTGAGAAGGTAAAAAATAACTTCATAAAATTACAGTTATTTAGGGTTGCAATTAATTATTATTTTTATTATCAATTAATCTGAATATTGTTTCCTAGATTTATCAATTAATTGTCAGAAAACAGTGAAATGCCCATCACCATCTCCTAAAAACCCAAGGTGACGTCTTCAAATTGCTTGTTTCTGTAATAAGGAGTCAAAAACCTAAAGATATTCAGTTTACAAGTTTGTTAAATGACTTAAGATTAATCAATTGCAGATTCTTTTTCTGTCTTTCTGCTAATTGGGTAAGGAACTAATTCAGCTCTCCAGTTACGTAATTATCAACATTCTTGGTTACTAATTTGATGTTGATCAACTTATAGAATAATCGCCGCATCACTTCAGCTCTATTACACAGCAGCACGTGATAAAAATCGACAGGAAAAGTCATCCATCTACTGTACATTGCACATGCTACCAATCCTGTGAGCACTGACCTATCAGAACCGTCCGGATGGAGCCAGAAAAGCTGCCAAACTACATTTTGAGGAGGATTCAGTGAGGGAGTGCAGCAATGACACGCTAGTGTTAATTAGACGGCAGCAATGGAGGGATCGCTTGATCCAGTGCTCTGGCAGCCAACTGCAGTCTGGTAATCAGGTCACGCAGATTGATATGATAATCCCAGGGGCACAGCATGAAAGGAAAGGCTAACTCTGCACTGGCGCGGTGCGAGCCACGGATGTGAGGGGGAGATATCCCTCTGAAGTCAGAATCATTCTCAGGCCTCGGAAGGCAAGTTGAGTACTGAAGGGAGAGAGAGAGAGAAGTAGAAGGAGAATAAGAGAGAAAAATCATTCCTCCGATATAGATTATAATCTTGGCTACTATGGAATTGCACTCAGCAGTAGGAAAAGAAGCCGAGGCTTGAGGTGCACAAAAAAGAAGACAGATGGGACCCAATACATGTGACAGAGGATTGGGCGGCATTACAGTATCATATCTTGTTCAGAGTCAAGGTGGTAGGGCTTAGGAACCAACAGTAAAAATGAGATGGTGCAGAAATCTTCATAGAAGTTTCTACAGAATAAATTGCTCTAAAAAGTTTTTTTTTTTAAAGGAGGTGAGCTGAAGAAACTGCTTCATGAAGGTGGCCCACATTTTGATTTGCAGTTAACAATCACAGAAGGTTTAGAACACAATTTCAAAAAAGGTATTAATGGCCTTGAAAACATACATATTCAATCAGTTTTTATTTATTATTACGTCTTTCTTTTTATTAAAAGAAATAGTGTACAAAGACAATGACAAAACACCATAGCAGAGGGAAAACAGAAAGAAGCTAGCCAAGGCCAGATAGCGAGTTAGCGTTTAGGTGGCCAGCTAACTGAACAGCAGTTCACAATCTAGCCCTGCAGGTATAGTCAGTATGTCACCAAGCTTCTAGAACAAAATATTTGGTAAAAAGAAGCTGATTCATTTTGCTGTATCACTTTTTGATGTGACCAAGCCTTTAAACTCTTAATAAATAATACAGATACGAATAATATGGATTTTTCCAAACGTTAACTGTTTAACTGAATATTTGTGGTAAATACTTGAAATCAAGTTTTCAAGGGCTAAATAAAACAAGCTAAAGTTATAAGGGGTTGTGCACTGTTCGTTTCATCTCATGACAGGATTTATCTGAAAGCCTAGAATCTATACTTCAATCCATCATTACAATCTGTCCCATTTCAGGGAGTTGAACACAAACGGTGAACATATGGAACACCTATGTATATGTATGACATATCAGATAGGTCCTGTCTAGCTTTGATCCTGATATGCGTCCAGTTCACATGAGGGAACCACTATTTTTTCCCCATATCAAAAAGTGGCTGTATCAGAGCCACGTAGGTTGCCAGACAACAGTCACTCATCAGCAATGCACTTTCTCTGACATTTGCAACCATGTGCTATTACCAAAAAGGCCTTGACTTTACTGGAGTGACATTTAGGCCCTGAGTGAGATATACTGTATCAACATTACATGGTGCAAATGGGGACCAATGTCTATTCTCCCTTTATGGAAATGTTAAGAAAACACAGAATAGGCGTCAGGTGGGTGGAAATGCAAAATAAAAAAACATGAGCGAGATATTTATTTTATATATTCTATAGATACAGTACATAGAGTTATTTGAGATTAGGCAGAAGCAGACAAATTCTAAAACAAGCTGACAGACTCACAGCTCTGACATATCACCTTATCAAGTTACAGCTAAAGTGTTAGCAAACAGATATGTAGCAATAATTTGTATGTTTCTGTCAACCAGACAAATGTAAAGTCTAAGATTCATTCTACTTTTTGCTTTATTTTGGTCTCTAATCTCTAACAGCTCTTGAGAAAAATGTCTTTAGCTTCTAAGAATTTGAATTTCTTTACTAGGTGGTTTCCAACTTTGCTGTTTGGTGGCGGGCAGGGAGCCTATAATGGGTTTATCTGAGCTGAAAACACCTGCCTGCTGCTTCTGGAATAGTGTTAATGAGAACAATGAGCCTGAATCATGCAGTAAAGTTTCCCAAAGCAAATCAAAGACCAAAAGCATGAGCTAAAATCAAACCAGAATAATGAGTTTGAAGAGGGAAAAAAGGACTGCACAAATCCAACTTTTTCTCTTCAGATATCGATTTTGATAGCTTAACCCAGGGTATCTGGCAATACTGAGTATTGATCAGATACTAGCACTATCTTTTTGTCAAATCTAAAATGTATGTATGGTGTGACAGACTCAATGTACCTGATAGCATAAATGTTGAAATATATGATGACACTGACAAAGAAACTGTATTTTCATGTGGATTGTAACAGCTGGCCAAACCGCTTAAAAAGGTCAGTGCAAGCCGCCCCTTTCACATTATATATAGTCATTTGATTCTTTGTCAGTATAAAACATATTGAGAGGAGCTTTCATTTAATCAGCAGTAAACGTTCCACATAAACATTAAGAAGGAAAATTGCAGAAATTGTTAAATATAAATTCAAACATAAACAGCTACTGTATTACTTGACATCCAAACTGACGAGGGCGGCGACATACCATTGCATAACAACTTTATAGTACTATATACATAAAGCTGGTGAGTCTTCGGTCAAATAATATCTGATCAGTTTCTGGTCTGTGTCAATAAAAATGGCATTTACTGAAATTTGCTCTGACGGCAAAGTGTATTCTATTTCCTGTACATCATCTCAGAGGCTAATGAATAGTCACCAGAGGAGAGAGATACACAAGCTGCACCTAGAACACACTGTTCAACAAATGGACAGAAAGGAAATGAATGAGACAGAGAGAGACACAGACAGGGAAAGAGGCGTTATCAGATGCATTTTAGACAGCATGTAACCCAACGGAACGGCTTTGCTTTAGAGAGGCTGCCTTGACCTTTTCAGTATTCATCACCAGATTGCATCTCTAGCCCCTAAACCAATCAGCACTGTGGAATTTCCAGGTCAGCGTAACCACCTCAAAGTAAAGGTCAGTATGGAGCATCCAGAGTATACGATAACTTGGAGACGGTGCATGGCGAAGGGGTTTATCTACCTGGCACATGGCATATTACCTCACTGTGGCTTAAGTCCACTTTAGTCAGCTGCAGGACTACTTTGGCTGGCTGCAGAAAAAAGGTTTTTCGGCTCAAAAAAGTGCTGGTTCAGAGGATGTCAACCTCAGTTCAGATTGTGCTGATACACATTGTGCAGACTACAGAATAAAGCACCCTGCTATTTGTGACTAGTGGATCAATACCAAAAGTATTGAAAGCGTGATACTTGTAAAGAAATGAATGATAGACAACGCAGTCTCCATCCTCCATGTTATCCACAAATACAGATCGTTCTTCTGTTTACTGCTATATTGAAATATATCACAGCCTTATAGCCACCTGCAGTCAGAGAAAAGGAACTGATGGTGCACCATGTGGAAAATAAAAAAGTGGTCTTGGTAGCACGTTAACATTCAGGAACCTGATTCAGAAGACAGCGGCCTCAAATTAATTCATCTTGGTGTCATTGTCTTATTTTCCCAATAATATAAAGAGGTAAATCAGAAACACGCTCTCTCAGCCCAAATGTAAATGTATTATTAGGTAGCTTACCTAATAATATTCAGTGTTTATCCAGTGCCAAACCTGCCCCTCCATATGGAACTACTCCACAAGCTTATACAAAAGTGATTGTTTCTGAAGTGAGGGTTGTGCAATAAGGGTTAAAAAACTGGAGGAGGCAACTCTTTGGCTCGACCCCTCCAGCATGGCTCCATCGATTTCCAGCAATAGTTGTCTATCTGGAGTCTCTAACTCCACCTCACAGATATAGAGATCAAAGCTCTGATATCAGAGGGCAGATGAGAGAAAACACAGGCCAGTGAGTGTTGTTCAATTTTATCCACCACTGCTTCAGCTTAGTCCAGAGTTAGAACAGAGCTGTGCAGAAGAATGCAGTAAACAATAAATGCAAATATGCAAAATGCTTTTTGGCTTCTTATTCTTTAACAAAAAAATGAAAAAAAAACTGTAGGGATGCACCGATTTATCAATCAAACATCGGTATCAGCCGATATTCGCCTTGTTGACTGCCATTGGTCTATTGGCAAATAAGATGACACACACCGATGGCAGTGGCCGATCTGTTGTGTCGCGTCAATTTTGCGCTGGCTAACTGTTGTGTTGGTTATTTGCGGTCGGACTCGGACAACAATAGCGAGCATACCCAGCTGCTGATTCGGAGAAGAAGCCACTGGCTGGACACGACTCTGGCATGACGTAAGAGGGCAAGTGAAAGAAAATGTCGGCCGTGTGGCAGCATTAAACTGTCTCGGAGAAAGATCAGTGACATGCAGTTTGTAAGACATGTTCCACTGACATTTCAAGAGAAGGTGAAGAATCTTAACACATCAGATCCCTTTGAAAAACAGACATGAAGAAATGTACAACGATTATCTGAAAGCCAATAAAAAAACGAAGAGATGAACTGGACACCAAGAAAGCACAAACCACCACCAGCAAGACTCAGTCCTTGATAACCACAGCTTTTGAGAAAGAGAAAAATTCCCCACGGACAGCGCCAAAGCTAAAGGGATCACTAGCAAGGTGATGGAGTTCATCGCATTAGATGAGGAGGACGTTGTGGAGGACGTGGGGTTTCGAAGCCTGATGGAGTGTATGGAGCCCTGCAACACGCTGCCCAGGTGTCATCTTTTTGCTGACGTCTGTCAACCCCGAAGACACAAAAAGAATGTTTTTGTTGGGCTACGTAAGTACTGAAAAAATCTTCTCATAGAGTAGGTAGCTGTATAGCGGGCTAAAAAGGCTTTTGAAGCAGTTTTTTTAAAAGCATCTTTTTCATGTGAAAGAAGGTTATATTAAAGGTTGTTTCATAAATTTGTATGATTGAATTTATGCTCATTCGAAGATAGTGTAATGAAAGGCTTCAGTTATTTTCTTTCAATGAAGATTTCTTTGCTTCCCTGGCACAAAAGGGGAAATAAATAACAACAAAAACAAAATAAACAACAACAAAACATCAGTATCGGCCAAATTGTTATTTTAAACAAGGGTACAGGCCCAGAATTTCACAATTGGTGCATCCCTTTAAAAAGGATGGATGTTTTTTTACTCCAGAGAAGAGTCATTCTAATCATTTTGCCGAATTGAGTGACAGCAAGTACAGCTATGTTTTTGTTTTTTTAAAAACAACCTACAAACTGCAATCTGCGGAGAACAAAACAGCACAAAAGCTTGACTGAACAGTGCCTATTGTCCTCTTTAATATAAACTCATAATTTAAAATATAAAAAAATGTCACTTATCACCCATTTGTACTATTACACCCACACTTTTTGAACTACTTTACAGGTTATTAAGACTGGATTTTGGCACTTGGTTACATTCATCATGCAACAGTAATTCAACATCAGTCACAAGTTAAAAACTGAGCTGAAAACACAAGAAAAACCATGATAAAAAAAAAAACCTTGTAGCCATTTATATGCCTGCCATTTGTTAGCATACTGGCATATAATTCCATATTTAAACATTTTCCTGTAACGGTCAAACAAGCTGACAACGTTTTAAATCTTTTAGTAAGACCACCCAAGGGTCTGGAATAGAAAATCGTGTTTCAAGTCATTTCTTTACATTATTGAATCGCAGCATGAAATGAATGAAAAGTCTGAGCCTTGAGAACAGCAAGACATAATGGAAAAGTCAATTCAATTAAAACTGAAATGTAATGATTATCCTTAATGGAAATTGTGTAAATATATGGTAATAGAGTGTTTTATAAGTTGTGTGGGTTCTCTACATGATAAATGAAGCAATAATAATGAAAGATATGAGGTGACGATATTTGATGAGGATATAAAACGTTTTTCACTTCTCATGTGTTATGATGTCTCTGATGTGAACAGTCACCACACAAGAAGTTCCCGGAACCAGCATGTTCTCCTCGTGTTAACATGGGTTTCCCTCTGGATACTTCATTTTTCCTCCGACATACATGGATAACCGCATGGACACTGCAATGAGCATGTAAAGTCTACAGATGTGAATGTACATTAAATGTGAGAGTGACCGTCTTAGCTCTGTAATGAACCTGTCCATAGAGTTTCACTGCCTCCTGCTAAATGCATGCTGGGATGCACCGCAGGCCACTGTGTCCCTGAACAAGTGGAACAATGAATTAACAAATGCATTCATTGTAGTAATGCTGGAATTCCATGAAGCTTTTTCTCACATCACAGGTTGTCATTTGTTATTTTTGATTGGATGTCAATCTCAAGAGGTCGGGTCTTGCCTAATATGAGCCTACCAGAGAGCAGATTTCAGGTAAGTTGGAGTAGAGGAAGAAAAGAGGAGAGTGACATGCTGTGGAGAGCGCAACTCCTTTTTGTTGACTATGAAAACCCTCATCTCTGAAGTGTTTTTGTTTGGTTTCTGCCTGCTCTTTTTCTTAACCTAAATGAACTGAAACCGACGCCGAGCTCAGTGCATGGTTGTTAAAACGAGAAGAGGACCAGGGGGGCCTGAGCAGGGCTGGCCCAACCATGCAGTGAAGTGGACAACAAGGGAACAAGTGGAGCAAAGTCGGGAAGCTAGTCGAGTTCACTATAGTTCCGGTAATACCTGCTCCTTTTCTTGGTGATTAACAACCAAAGGCAAAACAATTTTTTGCCTTAATTTGACACTCAGTGTAGAGAGAGACAGGAAACATGGGAAGAGAGAGGGGTATGACATGCAACTCATGTTATGTGGTATGCGCTTTTATCATTAGTCTACTGGGCCTCCCCATCGAAGGCATTTCTTGTGAATGGACTGTTAGTAGCTGGTACAGCCAAAGCTGAGCAGTAATTTAATCACTTGGACTTAAATTATTTCCTCAGTACCATCTGTGCTGTGACATTTTATAGAATTTTGTTTCATGATTTTCAATGTAAAAGATATTTTGTATAATGACGAAGTCTTGAGGAATAATACTTTAATTGTTTAGCTTTTAAAAGGTGACGTTTCGGATGGTATAAAGTCAGTTATAACAACTGGTTGCATAGAGAGTCAACTATTGCCAATTTTTGTTGATATCTGACAGAACCAATCAAATTTTATATCTCGTAATATCATTGGGGTTTGGACGGACAAAACAAGATATTTGAAGACGTCACCTTGAGCTCTAAGAAATGACAATTCCCACTATTTTACACATAGAAACAATGAATCAATTAATCGCAAAAATAATCAGCAGATCCATTGATTTAAACCTAATAGTTGCAGCCCTAAATGGTAGCTGAACTTGAAACAGTAGAATTTGTAACTTAATCAGATTGCCCAAAAGTTATATTCACAAACATCTCATCTAAAAAGAACGTGACTTGATTCAGCACGTCTATATGAAAAGGAAAAGATCTTGTTGGCTATACATCAATATGTACATTCATTGCATTCGTATTTGCTGTGTGTGCCGAGGGTTATCAGTTTCTTTTACAGACGGCCTTGATGTAAGAACTATGCTTCTATTATCTTGACTCTTCGATTTTGCTGCTACAGAGCTAGAGTGACTTCAATCATGATAGCACGGAGGCTTTGATAACTTGGGGAAGAGGTTCTGCTTTTGCCACAGACAGTTTCTTAATGCATCTCTGCTGCCGCCTGGCACTAATGGTCAAGAGTGGCTACTAATACTCTACTGCTGGATATTTAATCACCCAATCAATCTTACCTGTGACAAAGGCTCCTTAGCTACACTTGGCAAGAACATCTCTGCCTGCAATCTCCACCACATTTCCCCCGTCAATGGAATGAGAGAATAGGTGGAGAGGGGAAGAAGAGGGGAGCTGAGGGGGAGAGGAGAGGAGATGGGAAGAGAGAGGAGGAGGAGGAGGAGGGGGTGTTTAATCTACTGATTCAATTCCTGCCAATGCCCGTCACTCTCCCTCTCTGTAAGGGAGGGCAAATGGAGCATGCAGCCCAAAACACCCAGACCAAATCACATTTTCTCTCAACTTTTCAGTCTCTCTCTCGCTGTCTCTCTTGCATCTCTATGTCTATCTCTCGCTCCATCTCTCACTCTGTCTTTCTACCTCTCTACCGCATTTTTCTCCCTTTTCGTCACCCACTCACTGACTCACTCCCACTCCCCACATCCTTCAGCCTTGTGAAAATGAAACCTTTGAATCCAGCACTTATCTGAAAGAATTTGTAACCCGCAGACTTTGTGTTTGTTGGTCTAGATTGCCGTTTAGACACCCGGACCTTCAAAACAAACCTGAAAAATGAGACATCCTGGCCTCTAAAACAAACCTGGAAAATGGAACATATAGACCCCTGAAGTAAACCTGCAAAATTATTACTCACTCAATCCATTTATTACATTAATAATAAATGTAGGTGATGGAGTTCACCTAGCCAGACACATTTTTCTCAGTCAAGTGGGGAAAGTTCCAAAGTTAAATTGGACTTCTGCTGTTACAGAATACATAAAAAATATTTTTTTTATTATTATGTCTGTTGATATTTGTAAAATTATGTGGTTGGTGAATGGTGTTGCTTTTCTGATGATCCTTTTGACAGTGTAGGCTAGGCCAGGATGTCCTTTACAGTGCTCACAGGAATAGTGACAATAGGGAAATGTGCCTTCTTGCTGAGAGCACAACGAGAAGATCAATACCACTCTCTTGTTGCACAAGAGTCTTGTCATCACCGTGAGGCAGGGCTCAACAATAAGGATTGCCCGGGTAAGTAAAATGCTACATCGGGCTAGTAAATTTAGCAACTCACTTGCCCGATCGGGCAAGTGGTAAACAAGAATTAAACATATCGTCAGTCATATAGTCACCACAGTGTAGCAGCTGAGCCCTCTCGATAAGTTAACTTTTGTCAACTAGTCAGCCGAAAGTTGGCTTAAACGATCACTGTAAGCACTGGTAAAACAGTGTAAATCTCACTGAATGGGAAATAAATTAGTTGGCTAGAAAGTATGCTAGTAGCCCTGCAAGTAGAAAGCAGTACATAATATCGCCAATGAGAGCGAATCATCTAGCATCTAGGTGTTGTGTCGAAGTCTGTTCCCCCATTGAGATGTGTTTCCCCTTACCTTAACCTGCACCCAACCTTAACCCTAACCAGTCGGGAGGTGGCACTGCAGGAAACACAATTCTAATCAAGGGGAAACACATCTCGACGGGGAACAGACTTCGATACAACACCGGGTCGGAAATGGTTGTTTACTCATGCGCGATGATAAGCACTGATAAAACCATGTTCATCACACTAACTACGTGCCAAATAGTTCAGTAGTTAGCCAAAAAGAAGACTGTGGCTTAAGTACTATGCCTGTGTTATAGTTGTTAATTTTCTGTGAATCCATGTATCCATAACATGCAAGTGTTTAGTCTACAGACTATTATTCACTATAGCAAGTTTTGTCTTTAAGCTTTTTGGGCGTTAAAATAATGATGTGAAATTGCATAGTTTTAAGTAAAAAACCTTATAATTTTCTTGGGGGAGGACCCTCAACATTATGCAGTGCATAAAAAAGCATCAAAATAGAGCTTGTTAAAAAAAATCCTAATCCTGAACATGACAATTAAGTTTAGTCTTTGTTGTTATTTGATAACCACTATAAATAAAACATTTTGTATAGGGGCAAGTAGATTTCTTACCACAGCTGGTTGTTTTTACACTTTGTTTTTAGTTCAGATTAAACAAACGAGTTACAACATGTTAATTAGAGACCTTTAGATACGCTGGTAGGTGGATTTTGTTACCTTCGGACAGAGTCAGGCCAGCGGCTTCCCCCTGTTTCCAGTATTTATGCTAAGCTAAGCTAAACAGCTGTTCGCTCCAGGTTCATAGCGAACAAATGAGAGTGGTATCTTGAATTTGGCTACTACAGTGTATGAACACTCATCCTGACTGTTGCATCACATTCTGTGTATTTGAGAAAATGCTTGGAATAATAATAATAATAATAATATGAGCAAACATAAAAGCATTGATCATACTGAATACATTTGTGAAGTACTGCTCATTGTCCTCACCACATGATTATGGTGTGATTCAACTGATGAAATACTGATAAAAACAAACAAACAAACACCTCTCCCCAAGTGTTTCTGATGATGGTATGCAATGGGACTTTAATGATACATTGCCACTGATGTGAGATATAAATAGGCCTACAAGGGTAAATATGTGTTGTGGAATAATACCCTTTTATTATGCTTTTGTACAATTTTCCTCTCGCCTAATCGTTCACTGAAGCCACATTGTTTTTTACTGTGGTTCTGCACCTTGCACAGTGAGAAAGGTGGATACGCAGCATGGCTGGATCACTCCCAAAAGACATATACAGTAGGATTAATTACATCACTGTAATATTCTTCTCAGTTCTTCTGTTTAATTGTATTATTCATAAACTGGAAATTCCCATGCTGCTTCTACAACTTTGAGCTGAGTGTCTGGCTTTGTTTGCATCCAGTGTTCATTGTAGTTTACTGACAGTTCACAGAAAGACAATACAGTGGGTCTCTAAGTGAAATTCAATGTCAAAATCAGAGACAACATATAAATCTAAAAGCATACATACAGTATGTAATTAGTAAAATGTCTGTGTCTCACTGTATCAGCTTTGCGTTGCAGTGCTAGAGATGAAGCAGCTTTATTCATCCTCTTGCCAGCTTACTGAGTTGACACATTAGCATACATGCCTTATGTTCAGTCTTTTTTTTTTTCTGTCCTCTTTTCATCTGCGCAGAGCCTAAGGCTGAGAGTGCCACTGTGCCGCTATAAGCTTTGTCACCCTCACATGGGGCCCCTGGCTAGCCACGCCAGCTCTCTCTTCAGTCCTCTCATTTACACCCGGCATAATTAAGAGCTTCGACCCTAAAAAGCTGGTGACTCTTGTAGAAACAACTCCCAGAGGATTTCGCACTAAAGCTGCCATAGCAGCTGAGGGAGTGAAGTCAGAAATAACGGTGCAAACTTTCTGTGAGTGAGACTTCCTGTTCAGTGGAATTACAGTACGCGAGAGATCCAATAAGCATGAAAAGTCAGCCAAAGGCGTTATAAGACTTGTTTCACTGACACGTCACTAGGTGTCAATGTATGATGCAATAAACTTAACTTGTGTTTTCCCGTTCTCCAATTTTGACCTAAAATAAACAAGTAGTCTAAAAATGTGTCCATTTATTATATGTGCTTCTTTTATCTTCAGGGAACGTCTTTGGCTGTCAGTTGGTGGGTAGGTGGCAACTGAGGTAATGTGCTGAACAGGAGCAGTACTACATAAGCTACCTTGAAAATTTCACCGATATAAACATACGGTACTACCAACCAAAACCACTCTGGGCATTTATTTTGATATAAATGATATTAATAAGACATTTTGGTGATGAGATTTATATAATCATACACATTCATTTTGCTGATCTGGTGCCTGAAAAAACAAACCAGCAGTGCTTTATTTCCATATTTAGGTAAGTTTAACTGCAGAATGTGACTCCTGAAATTGGCATGACGTGATCCGCTAGAGAGAAGACGTCTCACTCTGTTGGAGTTGTTGGAACTACAGATACAGGTTCTTCCCTCACAAACTATCTTTGGCTGATTACAGACACCAGCTGCAGAGAGCACTTTAACCACACAACCAACAAGTTAAAATTTTGGCCTGTTATCAAGTTACTCACAGGATTTAACATTAATTAGCAACAGCTGATATGATCTGAGGCCGTTTTAACCGGTGAAAGCAACGGTCAGCTTTGGATAAAGATGGGAAAGCCGTTACCTGAATGTTTTGTACACTGCTCTTTGCTAATAAGAACGAGAGGATTAGAGACGGAGTTTAGCGAATCTGTGTAGTTTGCCGACCTCAGTCAGATTTCAGACTCACTCGCCGAGTTTTTTCACATTCACACACTCTAATTTGGAGTGAAATTCTCGCAGTGTAGAGCCCGGTTGTCGTCAAGGAGAGCAGCGCTGCAACACTAGCAGGCCGAGGTGGACAAAACACAGTAGAGTACAGTAAAGAAAGGATCTGATTTTGATCAGCTTCATTTTAGCTAATACCAATCCATTAAAATCAAACCGAATCAGCCCCGATATGGCTCAGGACATCACTAGTCTACAGTAATGAGGTCAGACTGTTTCATACATCATCCATCAACCTGCTCCCTCAGACTTTTTGCAGCAGTATAAAAATGTCAGACGACTTTCTATTTGCTACCGAACATAAACATAGGTAATTTTACGCTGTTTTAACAAATAAAAAATGTTGTTTTTCTGGCGAGAATAGTCTCTACAAAACACCAGGTGGAATAAAATAAATGAGGCAAAACTGGTAAAAGAGGCTGTTTTCTTTGAAGTGCCCACTTCATGGGTATTAGTTATTAGGTATCTCTTTTATTGAGTCTGTTTGATCCCATCCAAGCAAATGTCTCAAATAAATTCAGGACAATTAGATGTCGGCAGCAAGTTTCCTCATTCAAGTCTGAAGTGAACCTCCTATAATGTATCCAATAATCCACAGGATAATCAACAAGGCCTGTACTACACACCAACAGCCTATGACCTCCCTTATTATTCCATCAAGAAGAGAGCCGGTACGAACAGTAAGATTACCAACAACACATGTGTAATGTATACACTGAGCGGCTGGCAGGCGGGCTATACAACATGCCGAATAACAACACGCTCACATCCCGCACAGAGGCTGGAAAGATCCCCTGCGTCGGAGATTAAAGAGGTGACCCTTATTTCCCATAGGAGCACTTACATCCCGTCTCCCTCCAATCCCCACTGAATACATGATCATTGCTGAGACGGCGACCTGGAGGATTGGATGTAAACATCCCAGAGAGAGAGGAAGAGAAGCTGGCTCCTCAGAGCTCCTCTATCAACTTGATGGGAGGTGTTATTTCTTAAGCAGGCAGCCAATATCCATGCGATCTGTCAAGGACGAGCAGAGGATGGAGGATGTAAGGCAGGAGACGGCACTAGACAGCATAATGTCCTTGGTGGGTGCATATGTGCATAAATACACACACAAACACACACATACATACACCAATCTTGAAGTTCTTGCACAATTCAACAATAAGGGGGATTAAAGACCTCCATCCTGGAAACCCCATGTCATTACATGAGGCAGGGTTTTACACTGGATTGTGAATTAATGATCATACTCAAATCACAGCACAAGAACGACTGAAAGGCAACCAATTACTGACATTGTCGATATTACACTCCACCTTATTCTGTGCAGGTATCCCTGGGAGCAGAAATAAGAAACATGACTCACTGCACTCCCCCACACAGCTGTCTTCTGGGGTTGTCTTCTGCAGCGGACACATCTGCTTGTCACATTTCATTAATATCACTTTGCAACGCTGTCATCCTCAAATGAACAGCTAATTGTAAACATATCATTACAGTACTTTTGCAAACATAAGAATCCACACAAATTGACGTGACGTAACAGGCTTGCAGATTACCGCAAGAACATTGCAGCTAACGTCCACTGCAAACAGTTTGTGAGTCTCAAAAAACCAGGAGACACCATACACTGCCTGCCGCGATGTTTCTAGCACTGTTACCTTTAATGGTTGAATGAAAAATGTCTTTTTCCAAGTATTACTTCAAGATTAATTGATTATTTGCTTTCTACAGTGGGGGTTAGGGTCTTTTTTGCAGTATTAGCAGACATCTAACAGTCAATGTAGCCTGGCTATAACCCTGGCTGTGTTCAGCTAGTATTTGCTTGTCAGCTACGTTAGCCAACATCTTGGGTAATGCTATAATCATGCTCCTGCTCAATCCACCTATTTTCTTCAAATTATTACGGCAAATCTTTGTTTAAAGGTATAACGGGTAGGATTTGTCAGTTGCCCTTTGTAAATACAACATTCAAAGTTGGCCCCTCCTCTGGCTGAAAGTACACGCACTTCTGGTGGTCCCACGATCTGGCAACTGGTCACTACGTTTTATAGAGTCCCGCACCTCACACCCTGCGCGCTGTTATTGGCTGGGGGATACACACCATTGCCCAAAGGTTGATGCCCAGAAACGTCCCAAACACAGCAAAATAAGAAAATACAGGCAGAGGGCAGGGTCTCTGCAGATACAGACACCGCCACACACTTCTAGTGGGTCATAAGTGATGATTGAGAGGGGTTATTTTTGTATGAGTCACATAGTTTTTTAGGAAAATCCTACTCATTCTGCTTTTAAGCAGGACTAACAGGAGGTGTGCTAATATGTTCGCTAACTTAGCAAGCTAGCTTAGTGTTAGCCAGGCAGGACAAGACACTACGTAAAGCAGGTATAGTCAGACCAATATGTGAGATTAATGCTGTGACGATACTTTAAATCCAAAAATGAAACATCAGCTGATATTCCTTTCCTATTCCATTTTTTTTACATAAATACATACAGTATACATTTATATAAACAAAATATTTCTGATAGGGATTGTTTAAGAAGTGCCACCACACTTTAAAGTTGAAAAAAAAAACATGTCAACGCTCTCTGGAGGGCAATTAGCGTTACGGTTTCCAAAGGACCTGAAACCTTTACGATTTTTGTGCTGCAATTTCTTGTTACTTGATGGCTGACATGCATAAATATATATGTACACATTTGTTATAAGCTAATATTGACCAACAATACCTGCCTGGTAAATATATTAGTCAGGCTCTAGTGCAGTCTTCAATAAAACATTTGTCCTAAAAGCAGCACCTCCTTATTTTCTTTGTCACATTGTGTGAGAGTGATAATGTTTGTTCAGACAAGCTCACTGTTTGAGGTGTCCTGAAATAACGGTCTTGGTGGATAGAGGTCTTTTTTGTAGAAACCCTCTACTCTGTCAATTATTTTCAATCTGGTTATGTGTTACTGCTTATTTAAATCAGCAAATTGTTTTGATCAATGTGCAGGTTTTGAAGCGAAGTGGTTGTAGTGCAAGTTGTTGTAATGGTTGTGAACAGAAGAATTGCATTTTCATTTTCCAATGATGATTGTTTGTGAAAAATGTCCACAATAATGCCAGGAAAACATCCCTTTAGATGTATTTGTAAACACGTTTTAGAGTAACACAAACCTATGTGTGAGGGGCAATAAAGAAAAGAGGAAATCATTTTTCCTCAAATATGCAGTCAGGTGTTCCAATGTGTCATCAGATCATCTGCTGTATTGGGGGGGGGGGCTGTGTTGTAAGTATGATGTTTATATCATGTTGTCCTTGATCATTGTTTTCACCATAATGTGTCTAATGTGCCCGCAAACGATCTGGCTGTACCGCAGTGGACATTAAAAAAGCCAGTGCCGTTGAAAGTGACAAGTGATGCCATGCAGCCAGAGGGTTTTATCTTGGCATCACTGGACATGATTCAGTCATTTGTGGGGGACTTGTGGGGCGGAAAACGTTGGATCATCATTCTTTAAAAGTTGGCACAGGTGCCCCTTGGTCCAGGAGTAGCTGGTTTATTATCAGGGCCAGAGGGGGATGTCAGGGGCCAGTAGAACTGTTGAGCTGGAAGACCCAGCTTCACGGCTTGTTGCTCCCACCTCTGCGACCCACAGCACAGGGTGCATGGCTTCGAGCAAGGACACCAGAGAGAACTGTGCGTGTGTTGGTGTGCCTTTGACTTGTGTTTGTGTGCTATTAACAGAGAGCACCGATACACAGGCAAGGCAGCGTGTGCATGCAGTGCGTGTGTCCTCTTTAATTAATCTCTATGTAGCATAATTATCAAAATACCCCAAAGGTGGATTGCATCACAATCTAAAATCTAAAAATGTGCCATGTTCCTCGAAAACGACCACTACAGTATGTCTTTTTGCCTTATTTACCTTTTTAGGTGCGTTGGATTCATCTACCTACTGTAACAAGACACAGTTTGTGACTGCAAACACAAACAAGCACAAGACAATCTGAAATGTATTCATCTGAGGTATGGTGGCATTTCTCCAGATGTATAATTCATGGCACACACCTGTTTTCTCGACAGTTGCCCCCCCTCCACACTCCCTCTTTGTTTTGTATTCTGCCATGTTCCTTCCCCATGCTATAATTATTCATTACAAGGGCCTTCAATCCACTGTGACAGAGCTCCATTATGATGAAGTGGGCTTTGTTCGAGCTCGCACAGCTGGACAATCTGAATGCGGAGTAAATCCACCTCTGCAGGTGTAATGCTGCTACACTTTAGCACCTTTTCTTATAAATGTTGAATGCTCTGTCATTTTTCAGCCAGATACATTCATGATGATGCCCGGATCAAAAGTAGATCTCCACTGCACTAATGTCTCATTCCTAATGGGAAACCAAACTGTGAGGCAAAGTTAGAACACACCTGCAAAGATGGTGTTACTAAATGAAATCCATTCAAACAGAATGTCTTGGTGTCACAGTCTGTGTTCTGTATTTTTTATGACTTATGAAATCAAGTGAGATTCAAATGAGTAACACCACTGACTCATGACACTTGTTATTGAACAGCAAACACAAGCAGTGTAGTGATATTTTGGCAAAGCTATGACTGTGTGGAACGTTGAACAGCAGAGAGGGGATTATCCTGCAGGGGCGGTTTGAGATGTTTTTTTTTTCCTGGAGTGACAACTTGTTACCTTTGGAGCAAATTGTAACTGACATGAATTCAAACTGACCACAGCTGCTATTCTCTAAAGAAGAAACCTGCCAATGTTTAAATGCCACCTTTAAAGCCTACAAAAGGCGAGTCTTTGATAGTGAAACAAAATACAGATGTTATGTAATTTCAGTGCATATTATGCAATTCCTTAAAATGACAAAGCTGTTGAATAGGGTCTGCTAACATGGGTCCTGTGCCACAGGCTGTGCAGGGCTGGCAGGGGGTGAAGAAATGATTCAACATAGATTATTATAGTATTTAGTAATTATTACTATTACTTACACTCCATTGTTGACATTAAATTAGGTTAGGATCCCCTAATGACTTGTTCAACATTGAAGTTTAGGACTTCACTCTGGACTTTAGTGCAAAGACTCAAAACTTAACTCATAAGTCCCAAAGCAATGACTTTGTTCCACCTTTTTTATGGTGTAACTGATTACTACATGATGTAGAAAACATTTCTACTACTAAAGCACTGAACACTGGTCCTAAGAGCAAATAAATTGCTTTCATTGTTGTTTACTGTCATTCATTAATACTTAACTTTGTGGGGGTATTGGATTCCAGTAGGGTGCTGCAAGACATTTCTTATCAAGTTGATGCACTGTATCTCCTAAATGATGACAATAAACCATCAATTTGATTGACTATGGAATGAGTTATCCTGTAGGCAATTACAGCAGCCGACACGCTAGAGAGCTGTTTATTAACTCTTACATTAAAAGGCTACAACAGAGAAATCCTCCAGCTTCAAGCAGCTGAATGAGCTGATTACACAAAATAACACAAAAAGACACACCGCTGCAAAATGTCATGCTACAAAATAGCTGTACTTTCTTCCCTGTGCATCAGCAACCTTCCACATTCTCCTTAGGAGTCACCAAATGTGTCGAACGGGAGGTTTATTCGGCTTCACCACCACCCCCTGGTAAGTGAATGTGAGAGGTAATGAGTGGAGAGGGCAGGGTTCAGGACATGAAGGAGGTTGATCTGTTTTCCCCACAGGCAGTCAGGCCCCTGGACCCCTCTCTGGGGGTCACACAGATCAGAGACAGCCTGCTGCTGCAGCGGCTGCATCGCAAAACCAGGGCTCTGGCACCTCCATTAGGAGAATAGCAGCGAGGTAGAGGAGGGTTAATGTTCTGAAGGCTTTATATAAAGGTTTATTAACAGCCTGTCTGTTCATCAGTACCTTGAATTTCTCATCTGGGTAGTTTGCTTGGGAGGAAATAGCAGGGGAGGGGAAAGGAGGCTGAAATCATACCAGCTGGGTAAGCATAATGTTACACTAAATGGGTCAAATGAGACAGCGCTGATTACTGGAAGAAACTGAATCGAGTGTGGGTGGTTTGCCCCTAACCCACTGTGGGGCAACCTGAGAGTGTATTTATGTAAGCCGGTGCCTCTGTCCCAGTCACGAGAAGTCTAAATACTTTACCTAAAAGGGCCATAGGGGATTTCTCTTGGCACTGTATAGTACACAAGATGCTTAGGCAGCTACATTAGATACTTCAGATTTGCATCACATAGAGCACAGTACATTCCCAGCAGTGATATGCACTCTATGTAAATCTTTATGGATTTTTTTTAAAGCTGTTCCTGGTGCCATTTACAGTGAGTCAATTTACAGACCTGTTCTCAGTGTATGCTCCATCCTCACAGTAACCTGTCATCAAAGCAGCAAGGTTAGATGTTGTTCTGTGTTGCCCTGCGACTACAAACTAGTTGATTTTATCCTGAGCGTGTCCTCTCACTCTCTGTTTCCTTGCTGTTTGTATTTTCATTTTCCATCCCCTGCAGCATGCCCAGCCAGGTCCCTCTCTGTCTGTCTCTCTTTCTCCGTCAAAGGAAGACTGTTTCTTTTGACTTTGACCTCATGAGCCAATGAGCCGCACCGAGCATCACATTCAGTGTTACTCTTAGAAAACATAATCTTCTCTGGGTGAGAGACCATTTAATCCGTGCGAACGTGTTCTGTGGCTCCTTTTTCAATAAATAATGGATGCTTCACACACATGTACCCTTGATTAAAAAAATTAAAGAAAATGTATCTGCATTCAAACTGCTGTGAGATAAAAGAAAATTGATTAAAAGGGGATAGCTGAAATTAAACAGAAAGGGACGGACCCTCAGGGACATGGTTAGCATATAAATGGAGAGAGGGGAAACTTCAGCAAAAGTTATTGGTCCAATTATTTAACTCCAATCCGTGGGGTTTAGTGGCCTCTTTTTATTGAAGCAATCACACCTTTTATCACTGACACCAACAAGTCTGTCACGTCTTAAACAAGACTGCTCCAGTCATTAAAAGCTTGGCAACATATTACTTTTATGTTCTTCAATGAAATAGTGATCTGCCTGCTAGAGGACATAGAAAAAAAAACTGTGGGGCTACTGAAGAACTGAATCAGACCCCATGGCACGCGCCTTGCTTAAATCCCAAAAACTAATACTGGGCGTTATGACACTCTTAAAGGTCCACTGCCAACTTATGTTAACTATGACTTAGCCTCCAGTGTATGATGTACTACAGAATTTATGCTGCTTTTGAGAGTTCTCATTTTTATTATTTTTTTTGTCTCCATTGGTCCTCAAATAAACAGGTTGAAACACTGGCTGTTCAAGCCACCCAGAAATCCTATTGTAAATTTAAAACTCTTTCACCATCTGTTTTATTCAGAACTTTTATTTTAATACAGTGAAACACTTTCATTCGAACTGTCATCTTTCTCATCTCATGGCTCAAAGCAGCCCTCTGAGCTCACTCTTGATATAGTACATCATAGCACTTCCCAGTTTTCTCACCTTACCAAGAGCACACTGTGAAAGCCTGCACATCACACCGGGGTGTGAAGATGGCCCACTCAGTCCCACAAGGGCATCTCAGACACCAGTGGTTTAGCATGCATAAAGTAGATGCACTCTACATCACTGCACAAAAAAAAAAAAGAAAAAAAGTATGGTGCTTAGAAGATACTGGCAACGCCCCAATAGATAAACCGACATGCATCTTTGTGTAATAAATAAAAATTGATTTATTTTGGGGTACACCAAGTGATCCCAGCTGTGCAGGTGAAATTCAGGCACAACGTAATCAGTCGGTCATGTTGGCTCAAAATTAAGAAGCACAATGTACCAAAGTATATTCTCTAAATTCAGTCAATGAAAATGTATCCATTACCGACATTCATTTGGCAGGTGCCCAAAGCTCCTAATATTTTAACCCACATTGGGAGCATTTTGGGGTTCAGTGTCTCGTGGACGACATGAAGACAGGACCACCAACCCTACAATTAATCGATGACCCACTCTACTACTTCAGCTAGAGACGCCCCTTATCCTGTACCAGATGGCAAATCAGCCCCTGTAGCTTATTTAAAAGCAGCATGCGACTTCTGAGGGCATACAATCCTACAGTATATGCCTTTTGCAGTTGACATCACGAGCAATGAGCAACAATGGCAGGAAGCAGTAAGAAACAAAAGCTAAACAACAAGCAGACAAAACATATTTGAACATAATGGTGAATATATTCATCAGTTGCAGATTACCTATCTTGCCATTTGCTTAAGTTGTATGGATAGTTACCTCTTGTTCACACCCATCCATCGGTTGCTTATCAAAATGATGATCTGGGACAGGAACTTGCCCAATTGATGGGCAAGTTTAATATGCGTACTTTAATACGCCATTGCTTTAAAATGATAATTAATGAGTTTCTTGCTAAATATCTTCTTTTTAACAGTGACACATACAGTAATGCAACAGTTCACAGCAGTGAAAGAATGAGTCCCTTCTATTACTAAAAGGCCTTCTACCACTACTGCTACTACCACCACTATTACCATTCCTACTGCTTGGGGCTGCAGCTACTGTAGACCTGTACACTTCCCAGGTTTGATTACCCACAACTCTGACACCTGCTCCTCCAAGCAGTCTCTGTGAGGGAGCCTCTCAATGCAGAGCAAGGACAAGTCATACAGTATATTTCCCAAAACGCTGGAACAGTCTAACATTTTGGGAGATACACTTGTTTACTATCTTAACCAGAGTCAGACCAGGGGCCATATTCATAAAGCTTCCTAGTACTAAGAGTTGCTCTTAGGGACGAAATTCTGAGAAAATTCTTAGAATTATGACGTTGTCTAAGAATTTCCCCTTAAAGTTAAGAGTAGATCCTGGTAAAGATAAAAGTTATTCACAAAGCGTCTTAGCCCTTAAGAGAGCTCCTAAGGTGAAAAACTGTTAGGAGCAGGGAGGAGGACTTTTAAGAGGCTTAAGAGTTTCTTAAGGAGAGGAGAAAATGGCGGAAAGACAAAAATGTAGGAGAAATATTCTCCAAACGCTGAATGACAGTGAGTTAATGAAACGCTACAGATTAGATCGTGCAGGGATCATGTTTGTGGTCGATCTCATTAGAGATGCGCTCACATCTCTCTCCCATCGCAATAACGCCAGAAATGAAAGTGATCACAACTCATTTATTTAGGTATTTATTTTGATATTTGACATCCCTCTCGCTTTAGACTGCAACACATACCACCGCTTTACGCACTCCTCACTGGTGCGCACAACCAGAAGGAAAGAGCCGTTAATCTGCTGCGCTCTTCTCCCACCTGCCTCTTGGCTGTAACACCGGGGCCGAATTTCCCTCTTAAAATGGTTTTACACTCGTCAACTAATTGAACTAATAATGTTCCTCTGTCCAGTTTCTGACTTTCGCTGGTTTATGGTAGATTTACGTGCCAACCAACGCCAATACTTATAAGACTGCAGCGATCACAACTGGTGAAAACTGAGCCACTTTTCCCCAGTTAATATTTTATAGATTAAGTACTAAAATTACCAGCATGGTAAATAAACGTAAGCAAATAAATATAACAACTATCAACTATCAATTTCACTGCCCGCTCTGTGCCCATTATCACTAAGAGTGCGTTTGTATTTCTTTTTTTGATCAACCAATCACACCTTTTAAAAGAATGCGTCATACCTGGCAACGGAGTCAACCACACCTCCTCACTACGGTAAAAGTTTCTGTCCCTTCCTTGCTCAGAGTTGCTCTGAGAATTTTCCTAAATCACTTCTAAGCTCGGACTCCTTGCTAGAAATTTTTAGGCTAAGTTAGGAGCTCTCTGAGAGTATTCTCAG
>NTHP01000066.1:430026-470136 GCA_003416845.1 Oplegnathus fasciatus | reverse complement strand
AGTTAGGAGCTCTCTGAGAGTATTCTCAGAATGTTTGTGAATACGGCCCCAGAAGATTGATATCAACATCATCCACGTGCTAAGCTAGGCTAAACCCTAGCATTATAGTAATATGTAGACCTCTGCCACTCTCTCTCTCTCTCAAGTAAATGGACTTCATTAAAAAAAAATCAAGCAAATGGGTGTGGGTTATAAAAACCCTTTACCCTCTGCGTGAGTGGGCATGATAGTTTGATCCAGATAACCAAAACAATGATGAAGCAAAAATCTGAGTAAAGCTGGGCAGGTGAGCGTTAAGTTTAGCAGTAATGACTATTTCACATGCCACAGTCATTTGAATATAAAAACTATTTCAGTTTTAAATAGCCACAAAATAAAATCTCACCAACAACAACAATTGTGAGATTTTAGTGATGCTAAACATACAGTACTCATCAACTATTTCTTCACAAATATAGAGCAGCTTCTTCACCATGTGAGTGGTGGAGATGGTTTCATCAGGGCGGAGAATAAAGAGCACATTGATGCCTTTCATTAATTTCTCTCTAAAGTAAAGTTCCAGAACTCACTTGTAGACTGAAGGTTTTGTGCATTTCGAATGCTCCCTTTCATCCCTCCAACAAAGGCTGCTATCTTGAGTTCACAGCCTTTTTAGTCATCCAGGATCGTGTGTGGTGCAGCCTTGGCTGCAGCTGTTTCTTCTCTTCTTGCTTTTTGATGATGTGCAGCAGGACTGATGCTTTTTTTTGTGGCCGAATGGTCCTTGGGATCATTAAGATGTTGCAGACTCTTTGTGCTGCAATGTGCGCAACAGGCTGCAACCCTAAAGGTTGCAACACGAGGCTTTTAATCACACTTGATCTTCAATTCTTTTTCTACATTTTCTTTGTTTGGCCCCTCTTTTGTTTGACTAGTATGTTCGTATCATCCAGGTTTCATGAGATGTGAGAAACATGTCCCTGCAAGTGACAAGAGAGCAATGAAACATCCTGCCTGTAATTCTAATTCTTTGATGACCAATTTGTATGCCTAAACTCCAGCCAATTTTGTCTCTGAAAATGAATAAAATCCAATTTACACCATAATTCTACTTAAAGAGATCAACTGATTAATAAAAAAAAAATTTAAAAAAAAACCACACACACACACAATTACTATTGGAGCAAATGTACTGTCACCAGCATGTCAAAAAATTAAATGTCTGATTGTTACTCTGTTTATTTATTAAGGAAATCATGTTACACTTTTTAGTCAGTGCTTTTGTGTACAGTCTTTGTATAGACATTTATATGTACATGTATTTACATTATAAACACTCCCATGTACATCCTATTGCTTTTTACTGATATTATTTATCATTTCTTCTCACTTCCACCTTGAAGTGAGGTTGGAGGAGAGCCGCTGCCCCACCCTTTACCAATCACTTTAAAGCTGCAGTGTGTTGTTGGGGACACACAAAGGACAAATATCAAAGCTGCCGTCCCAACTTGTCAGCAGTAGCTGCACTGCACCGGGTACTGTATCATTAAAAGCAAGGGGCATAGTGACAGGGACAGGAACATTAGGGCACACAGGTTACTGCAAACACATACACAGTAAAACTCACTTCACCTCTAATTTAAGGTAACTAAAAGGTATGATGCCAGTAGGCCACAAATCATGATTATTTTCATTATAGATTAATCTCCCGATTATTGAATAATCCCAAACATTATTTGCACTCCACAACACCCTTTTAGATCCCTTTAACTTTGTAAGGTGTTGTGTGAAATTATTTTATTTCAGTTCATCTTTTTAAAAACCTGCTATGTGAGGAGCTATTAATCATTAAATTTTGTTCTATAAAATGTCAAAACATAGTAAAATATACCCCTCATACTGTAATTTCCCAGGTTTCAAGGTGCAGCCTTCAAATTGCTTATTTTGTTCCCACCTACAGCGGAAAAAAGATCATATATGACAGAAAAAAGCAGCAAAGTCTTTTCATTTGAGAAGCTGGAACCTTTGGTATTTGGCTGATTCACTTCCTGGTGATCGACTAATCGATTAATGTACTAATCATTTCAGCTCCAGATACCAGAGCAAAGAAGTATTAAATTTGAAAAAAATTATATAATTTACATTTATTTACGTACTTATAAAAAAAAAAAAACATGCCCCTAATAATTTCATCCTTTGATTTGTCTCTGTGTTTAGCCATAATTCAGCTGCTCCATTTTCTGTGACTGGGCATGGGGCAGTGTCAAGCCAAACAACAACACCAACATCAACAACAACAACCACTGGCTGATGAATGACTGCTGAGATGGAGAAGGGGATCGAAGGGATTGATCCGCGGCCTGCTATCTCATCCCTGTTTTTACCCTCTGTCAAACAGGTGCCGAGGGGAGATGGATTCTGCCTGCCGAAGGAGTGGATTAATGGCAGTGGGAGAGGGGGGGTCTGGCTGCGCCCTGGACCCAGCCGAGTGGTGCTCTCCTCTGGGCAGAATGGAGGTGGTAGAGGTGTTATTGACAAGGCTCCAGGAGAAGAAGAGTTGCCAATGCCTCAGGTAGAGTGGGGAAAGCATTGAGAGAAGAGAAACTCTCTGCACCCTTACTGTCACGCAAACAAATGCACGCACACACCACTGCAACCACCCTCCCAGAGTACCTCTACCAGGCATAATGATGGATGGTTAGAGGGTTCAGCCTCTCATTCACCTTTGTTCAGACTTCTTGCTCTGTGAATTGAGTGGCCACGGTAATGAATATGCATGCATGCATGCGTAGATGATGTTCACAAGCTCAACACAGAGCATATAAATTGCCAATTGCACCGAGTTAATGACACAAACATAACCCTTTGTTCAATTTCCATTGACTTACTGTGTGCTAAATTAATTGTCTGGCTTCCAATTACAATGGATATTTTTAGTGCATGGAGATGTACTCTGTAAACATAGATTACGTTACTCTAACTGAGGGAAAAGAAAATATGTCTAAATTGCTCCTGATATCACATCAGCGCTAATGGCAAAACAAATGGAGCGAGCTCGTTCATCTTCGCCAACAATAACTCAATTAACTGTAAAACGATACATTTAACGTTGAAGTGGTCACACATGATTGGTATTCGCAGTAAACTTTGAAGGTCACAGTCCAGGAGCTCTACTTGTGTGGAAAAGTGTTATGGATTCGCTTGCTGGCTACGAGGCCCCGAGTGTTGTGAGGAGGGAGAGCGGAGAAGCTCAGTATGCTACAGGCGTCCATCTCTCCCTCTCGGCACATCTCTCCCGTGAAACATCACTGACAATTTCTCAATGCAGCAGAAGTGCTAATGCTGGTTTTTATAAAAGATGCTCGGCAAGACAACAGGGTGTGCCCTGTCTCAGATTAATGAGTACTCAAATGCAAGCAGACAGCAGTGGAATTAACAACCTCATCTCCCTCCATCTCTTCCTCCTTTCCTCGCCCTGCTTTGTTTTCTCAAGACTCTGGCGACTAATTAAAGAAACCACATCATGAAATGCGTGCTTCCCTCTTATCACTCCTTAGTCCTTCATCACTGAGGGAACAAGAGTCATTGCCAGTCCCCCTCTCACTGCTCCACTTATAACAAGACATACTTGCTGGTGTTAAGACCTTCGCATGGTTTGTCAAACAAAATTTAGTGCATGTGAAACTCGACAATGATAACCCCTCAGAGGGGAAAAAGATGTGAAACAGATCAGAGATAGAAACATGCATCAAAGAAAAATCTTATTAGGTTTAATACAAAGGCGAGGTGTCACCTTCAAGCCTCCGGAAACTAGGCTTGAAATAGTAAAAATGCATATATGATATCAAAGTAGAGTGTCTCATTAAGCATCCACAAAAAAAAACCCCAGCTCATTTTGCTGTTTAGACTATTTGTCAAGACTGCATGGGCGTGGCAGATCACGTTTTGATTGACATCTCCATCCAGATGCTGTGGCTGTAGCTCCTTCAAACTTCACTACATTTGTTTTAATCTGTTATTTTTTCAGCTTTATTGCTGAAACACGTATTGCCTGTGGCAGAAATACACTCGTAGGCATTGGAAAATGAAGCGTGGAGTTTGGATCAAGAGCAGCGGACCTTGAGATGATCACTGCCCACAGCATCTTCCATCCACTCGGACCGAACGTCGCCGCAGATGGTGCGACCGCCCCAGGAGGAGAGGGAAGAGCGCTGGGATAAGAGCTAAGCTAACAGCTTGGACCTAAGGCTGCTCCTGGCTAATGTCCGGTCGCGGGAAGGTGGAGTGGACGAAATGGGACTCAGGCTGGCAGAGCAACAGGAAATCAGAGACTGTTTGAGGCCACATCTGTACAGAGACCTGCCTCCATCTCAACGCCCTGGATCAAGCTATTGCTCTCGACGGGCGGACCAAGCTGAGTTAGCTAGCTAATTGCAAAAGGCTACATAGAGACGAGTTGGCTCAGACTCAAATAGACAGATTGAGCGGGAACAGAGAGGTTTGGTTGCACAACTGACGTGGATTTTCTTCTTTCGCGGAATTAATTGCGTAATTTTCGGAATAAATATCCGAGCATAACCACGCTCAATTCAAACCCAATATCAGGAAAGTTTACAAAAACTTAAATGACAATATTTTGAATTAGGATTGAAACTAATTTCTAGTACTTTTAGATGCTGACTATTATGTACATAAGACCCTAAATTACATAGTTAAAAGGCTGGGATTTGGGTTGCCACAGTCTTTAAGCTATAGCCCACCAAACCTAATGAAGTCATATTTGTGTACATGACTAAAACGGCTCTGATGAGAAAGCAACACACACTGTTAAGAGAATGGGTGATGCGATGTGTTAAATTACATGACAGTTTCTGATTCACAGATACAGAAATAGGCCGGAAGCCAGAGACTTCACGAGTCCAAGAGGTGCAGAGAGCACACTATCTGTGACTTCAAGCTCAGGCAATTGTAACTGTAAAGTCCACATTATGTAAATACAAAACATACACGCGTGACAAAAAAGGACTTAGGCTGGGCTTATTCTTTATTATTCTTAGTGTCAACAAATGTGATGGAAAGATCATTGTAATTCTTGGAAAACAAAAACTGGGTCACAAATAGGTTTTTGTAAGCCAAGTAATTTCCTAAAACAGCTGGGCACTGTAGTTTTCAGCAAACATTACTGAAACAGGAATAAATAGTGCTTAATTTGTTGGGGACTATTTTCAGCTGCAGATTAACACATAAAAGGTGCTTTTGTGAGCATTTATGGCACCTGGATGGTGCCATTGACTTTTTGGACAACAGCGGAGGTGATAGGCGTAATACTCTGCTACACTTGTTAGTACAGTAGGACCAATTCCTTGTAGATTTCAGTCTTTTCATGGGATTTTATGACAAGATAAATATAGAATATCGCTATCCTTTAAACTCATAAGTAATGTAACATCACCACATTTAGAAGCATTGCTCTAAAACTGGGTTGAATTATATGAAAACAATGCATGTGAAATAGACATTTTTTTAGCCATAAAAGAGGTCAGGAAATTAACTCACAAGTCAAATCATCTGTGCCCAAACTGCAGGTGCATCAAGCCAAAACACTTTCTGTTCAGCAACACAATCTTGAAAATCCATATATACATATGCCAGACACATCTGTGTCAGCAGTCACAGGTTGAAACTAACCAGCAGGGATGTGACAGTTCATAGGAGTTAGAAACTGATCCTTACTGTAGCACATAACCTAATATGATCCATTTTGTAGCGGCGTCTGGAATAGTGATTTCGTTAGTCCTTTTCAATTATGTGTTTCGGTTGATTTTCTATTAAATTCACAATACACCACACTTGGTTGCCGCATGGACAGAATGTGAACTACAGTATATCTTTATCTCTAGAAGTGAGTCATCTGGCAGGTTGCAAATGATAAGTGTAGATTGACCTTTTTGCCAAGCTACTGGTACCAGTTAGCCTCAGTTTATCTTCAAGCTCCTCCTGCAGAAGGATTACAGGTCCGCGTGCCCAAGATGTGCCATTCAGTCATGGGAGAAAGCAGCAATAAAGTCAGGATGGATGTGTGGGTGGAATTGGGATTGGGATTTAAGCGATTTGCAGACAACGCGGACGCACAGGCAGAGGGGTCGGAGGCAGCCTGATGGATCGTTTTCTGTGAACAGCCGAGAGGACTTGGAGTACTTTTTCTACTGTCCCCATTGTCCCATTTGTCTGTGTCACAGTGAAACACAGATGTGTGAGTGTAAGAGAGGAGTTCATTTTGAAGAGCATTTTGGTGGAAAGCACAACCATGTGATGATCACTTCGATCTGCTACTCTCAACCAGATATTCACTTACAGGTCCATGAGGAAAACTCTATTTATATGCTAAACATTTTACCTTTGATTAAGGTTCTACATGTAGCACTTCACCATCAATAAATCATTACTACATTAATTCTGACACACCAGTATAATGACTACAGAAAGCCCTACGGAAAGATGATTTCCAGCATGTTACACTCTTCTACGTGACAGTTGTCTTTTTGAGGCACACTAACCACCATGTGAGACAGAGACCCCCAGGTGTCTCAACCATCTTTGTAGTAATTTAACCAAAAACAGTGAGCAACAGCATCATTAACACAAACTGAAGCATAAGAATATACCATTATTATATGCATTCTATTTTACTGTACAGTATATACAAGCACATGACTACACTTTTCAGCCAGCCAAAACATGTGAAACGGATTTATTGTATCTACAGAGTTGGTATGTGTTGATAGGCTCTCACCTCCTCACTTTCTACAAGCAAACACCAAGCTCATCACAACAGATGGGCGAGTGACAATAAACTTCCAACAGAAGAGCACCACTGAACTGATGCAGCCAGGTACTACTACAAAACCCTGCTACACTCTCTGACTTTACATCTCATTGTCCCTCATCTTCTGTGTCAGTTAATGTATTTTTGGTAAATCAAATTCCTATCACCAATGAATGAGTCAAACAAGAGACAGATAAATCTAAACCCCGCCATGTGATATTCCACATCAGGCTAATCGCCAACGTCAGCACATGAATTGTGTGAACTGTGTAAAAAGGCAACGTTAAAAGTAGAACAGGAGCTCAGCAGTTTAAATGCAGAGCAAAATGATTTAAATCTGTCGTTTTGAAATAACATTTCTGTAATGCTTAACTAAGTGTGAAGAAAATGTGAATGCGACTACCCCTCCTATATGAGATAAATGCCGTCATGAGTTTCCCCATGAAACAGTGACAATTATGTGAATTGGCTGTGAGCAAGACAACACTTCTGTTTACATGCCCAATGATAGTACCCAGTGCAACCTTCTACTAGATACCCAAGTTTTCAGTAAACCAGGAGGAAATCCCAAAAACAAAAGGCAATAGAAGGGATTATGCTGCAAAACTAATTCAGCACAAAATAATACCTTATGCTTACAAAGGGGTAATATTAAAAAAAATGAGTATCCATATGTGGGATGAAATATTTTTCTAGTAATTCCGTCACATATTTTACCACTGCATGAGTCATCAGCATGAAAGCATCATAATGCACATGCCCACAGGCAGAATTTTGATTTCAATACTGGCACAAATCCTCAAAAGGGGCTTTAGTTTTTCCAAATACCCCTACCCAAGCTGGAACAAAACACGACCATGTTTTTTCATGACTTTGATATATTCCCTTCACGAAATGGTCGTACCAAAAATATTTCATACAGCAAAATTGATCGATATATTGACTCACTCCATAGGTGGAAAAGTGCAGAATAAAACCACTCTGGAGATTTGGGGGCACTAATAGCGCCCTGATACCTGCCCTACACCTCCCCCACCTATATAAAAGCCTAGAGGCTTTTGAATACAAATAAACAGGAATTTCACCATTTTAAATTATGGCCCTGCACATGCCAAACAAATCAAAAGAAAAATAAGCTAAACCATAAAAAAAATTTTAAAAATAAAAAATGCTTCACAGTTAATACGAATTCAATGCAAAATGCTTCACACAGCAGCTGGACAGCAGTTTAAGAGCAACTAGCCAAGCGTTAGCCCAGTGCTAACAACAAGCACCTACTGAACAGACATGCGTGTTAGAACAAGCAGCTGATACTTAGCTTGATAAAGAGAAGCCTCCATCAGCATCTCAGCGTAGTTGAGAAGATCCATCACGGTCCACAGACAGGACGACAGGAGAAGTCCTCTTCCGGCTTGAAGTGTTTCCAGTGTTTCCATTAGTAGATGTGACAAAGCTGAATCCCAGAGAGTATATATGACGCAAATGCCAGAATGTTTAGCAATTAATTTCTTCCAAATTAATTGTAACATCTGGAAGAATTTTTGTTTTTACTTCAAAGACTTTGATGAATATATTTAGTAATTTTTTAACCACATAGTGCACATTATGTTTCAAAAGCAATGAAAATGATTCACCTGCTATGTCACCTCCTCCAAAACAGGTTACTATTGATAAACTGAAAATAGTCCAGGTGGCTTTGATTAACTGTATTCTTTGAAGGGAATGGCAAAGTTGTGTCTAGTTAAAGCTCAGAGGACAGTAAAAGGACATGTTCATGTGCAATGGATATATGTTGCAAAGAGCAGAATATGTCCCACTTACATATCTGCCTGAGCTACAGCTATTTAATATACTCCACTAATGTTTGTAATGACTTGAGGCAGACTAGAACCCAGAAGCACGACACAGAATGAGGTCAAGATCAGGAAAACAGTTCAGCCTTACTGAAAGTTCAAACAAAGGCAGGCAAGGTCAGTCCGTCAGGCAAACAAATGTAATAAGGGGACCCAAGGTCGAAAAGGCAGGCCGGGTGGTCAGAAACAAACAGGCAGGCAGGCAGGCAGGCAGGCAGGCAGGCAGGCAGGCAGGCAGGCTGGCTGGCTGGCTGGCTGGCTGGCTGGCTGGCTGGCTGGCCAGTTGCTGGAAAGCTAGACGAAACACACCAGAGCATCTGGCAGAGAGTAAGTACTGAGAGGCTAATGAGGGAATAGGATGCAGGTGAGGAGATGGGTGGGGAAGGGGTAACTGAAGGGCAGAGGGAGTGGCTGGATCTGCAGCGACAGGAGAGTTTGGCTGAATCCAAATGTCCGGACTTCACCACTCTTGCTGGGGGCTGTCCAAACCCACAATTCATCCAGTCCACAAGCAGACTTTCTGCAGACTTCTATCGAGTCGCTTGGGGTGCAGACTTCACCAGACTTCACTGATTTAATTACCCACAATTCATTGTAATGTGGACGTGACATTGTAGTTTTTCCAATTAGAAAAACAAAAAGAACTTATTATGAATGTGTAAAACAATTACTTTATTAAAACATTACTTGAATCGTGTAGGCCAGAAATAATATTCAACCACATCATGAAACAGAAGTATGTAGAAGTATAGGCTACAGAGGTAATCAAAATGCATTTTATTATTGTAGTTTTTAAGTGATGGTAGCCTATAACAGCTGTGCAGTGTAGTGCTTAATATATAGGCTAAGAAAAATGGCAGAAAAACAACAAAAGAAGGTCCTGCAATGTAACTAATACACAATTTATTTAACCATAGTGCGGTCCTTATTTACAAACATTTTCATATTTGAATGTGTGTAGCCTATATGTTGTATAGAAATGTATGAGTATCATCTTGTTGACTCGCTAAAAAAAGCCTTTAAATGGGATTTATATCTTGTTATCTGCAGGGACAGATGGGCAGACACCAAGATTCATCAACGTGCGTGAGGAATATGACCACCGTTTCACAGGTGTGAGGCATTCCTCAGCTGAGGGCTTTATGTGATGATGAATTATGCCAAAACGACTTAGTGGCACATGTTTCACTATGCATATCACAAGAAAAAGAAGAAGAGCCATTTCTGTAGAATCACATCTTGTTTTATTGTGCAATATTGTGGATTCTTTCCCAGAAAAATTCTCAATGAAATGAAGCTAAATGGTCTTGTGTCGAGTGAGCAAGCCAAAGAGAAATGGGAAAACCTTAAAAGGAGATACAGGGTAAAACAACAGATAAAACAGCCATAAACTGATATCCTGTTCAATGTATGCTTGGTGACTCGGGCCCTTTCACACTTAAAGTTCAATTGGGGTGGTTACTGAATGTCACTGGTGTTAAAAAGGTGTTTCATTCGTAGTCTCTCAAAGGGTTTGCTGATAATTTGTTCTCACCTTCTTTTTTTAATGCTTTGTTTTAACAGGATCTCATTCTTCCAAAAACTGGCATGGGAACAGAGGGTGGAGAAGCAACAGCTGCAAGCTGGAAATTCTTTCCTACCATGCACGGTGCCATGAGAAACAAACATAGCATACAACCAATAAACCTCATAGTCAGTGTGAGGGGATATACCTCAGACTGTGAGGAAAGTCCTTCTGATCAAGGACACTGTAGTCCTGACCCCTCCACAGCAGAACACTCTGCCAGAGCTCCACCAGAACCACTGATATCACCATCTGCAGCCGACTCATCCAGCCAAGCGTACCATAAAAAAAGAAACGCTGTGAAACACAGTGAAACGCTGGATTTTCTTAGGGAATACACAGAACAACAAATGCAAATGCAAATGCAAAGGGAGCCAGAGGACCAGGAAGAAAAGACAGGAGCAATTGACAAATTAATCTCCTTATTTGGAAAAATTGCTGAAAAAAATAATTGACTTAGTTTTTTGTGTTTTTGTAAGCCGTGTAGTTTATTTTGTTTTTTTAATACAGAGGTGTCCTTGGATTTTCAGTTTGATCACCATCATTTATCACTATTGTTGCTTCACTTGTTTTGTATAAAAGAAAAAAGGACAACCTCAGTTATCTTGCTGAATTGCATAACAAATTAAAAACTTCATGGCATGAAAACAAAGCTTGTTTCTTTTTGATTTACCTCATTTTACACAATGAAAGGTGTAAAACAAAAATTAAATGCACAGAAAAAACTGATCACACAGTTTACACGCCTGCATAATCTCTGGTCTCTAAGCATGATTAGCGGATGAACTGGTGCTGAAACCTGGGCAGATGGTCTTTCCCTGATGTGGAAACCACTTGTCTTGTTGTTCTGGAGGATCAGAGACTTCTGGCAGAATGTCCTCCTCAATGGTATCTCCTAACATGACACATATAGTATATTGTGCAGGAAGGCACAAGCAAGGATGACCTCAGAGCAAAAACTTGTTTCCACCTCTCCAAAGCTTTAAACAGGGTTGCCCTCCACCTTGTTTTCATCACTCCAAAGGCCTACTCAATCACAGAACAAGCCCGAGGATGGTGTCTGTTGAAACGCTCTTGGGTTCTATCCCTTAGCGGCTGCCTAAAAGGGGTTATGATCATAATGGGTGTTTCAAGGCATGGATAGCCTCCATTGCCTAAAAAGGAAATAGCCAGGTGGAGAATGGAGGGCGTCAACAACGGCGTGTCTTGTACTGAACCAGGATATCCAACAAAAATGGCCAAAAACAGTCCTGATGCACTGCATATTGCTTGTATTTGAACTGAGTAATATTGTTTATAGTTGAAATAATTGATGTAGTTGGACTTTGGTGGCTTGATTCTAATGTGGCTCCCATCTATGGCTCCCACAGCTTTGCTAAAGGCAGCATTTTGTGCCAGTCTTGAAAAGCCCTGACCAACTTCAGCAATGGTATTGAGGTTAGGGAAAAAGAAAACCTTGTGTTTGCTCTTTCTGATGTCTGCTGCAATTTTGTCTATAATAAGATGTACAGCAGATTTTGGAACATCAAATACTTGAGCTGTGACCTTATACGATACTCCATGAGCAAGCATCAGAAGCTCGAAGTGGCGATGATCCCGGTTCAGGTGGAGAGCTTTGAGTAAAATGTTGAAGGCTGCTCTGGAGATTTGGAATGTTGGTTTGAGATGACCAGCTGATATGAAGTATTAAAAAAGCTGTAATAATAATAATAATAATTATAATTATAATGATAATAATAACAATCAACATCATCATCATCTGTGAGACCTCAACAACAGTTTTGGGCTAACAAAAAAGTAACTTTTCACAACCATTGCCAAACTCACCTGTCTTTCTTGCAGATCAACCACCTGAATGCTTGGGTCAGCCAGGTAAAACAACACTTGGCCTCTGTAAGGATTAGAGCGATTACATAAGCAAGTGCTGCAGCGATCACCATGTACATGATTGTAGTTGTCGCTAGACTGTTGCGCCCTCGTGATGATGGTGAACATGTCACAGTATGTACAACTGAAGTCCGCGAGGGCTCAGTCCACAAGTCCAGAGGGTGGACATTTGGATTCAGCCTTAGTGACATGGCATGAGAAACAGAGCAGGAAATGTGAAACATGACTGTTGACTGTCTGAAGTCTTGACAATGTTAGACATTTGCCCTTGGAAGAAATGCTTAAGAAATAATCAGTGTCATTTACTGATATCTCTGTAGAAGATAATCAGAGTCGCTGACTACGAAAAAATTAAAACATTTGAAAGAAGAGAACATTTGGGGGCACATCCTAAAAAAGGCCGATGCACAAAGTAATGACCTTCCTCTTCTCTGTCTTTCCAGCTGAAAACTCTCCTCTCCCTGATCTCTGGCACACATCAGCTGAGTTGTCCCTTGCAAGCCTCCTGTCACACAAAATAAATTGCCTTCACTGTGAATGGGTCAAAACAACACAGAGATGTCATTATTTCACTGCAATTGATCATACCTTGGGAAACACAAGTCAATAGTTTCTATAATTGCAATGTCTCCAGCCCGTCAGAGGTTCTTCCATGAGGGCTCCTTTGCTTCTTTTCATCTTCCCACTGATTACTATTTTCATGTCTCATATTTCTGCCATCCTTGAGGAGGCTTCACATTACAAAAAGATATATATTTTAATGCTTTACAGAGGGTGTTTGTATGATACATTTAAAACCTAAATACTTCACTTTAGTTCTGCATTTCCATTTCGCACTACGACTTGCCGAACAATCAACCTTTGACATTTGGAATACTTTCACCACAGACATCCAAGCTTTTACTCTTGGAATCTTTTGACTGGAGCACTCAATAAAGTTATTTTGCCTTGGGTGCCTTTTTAACATTTTTTAGAGGAAGGCTGCAATTTTCGGAGTACGAAAAGCAAAAAAAATGTAATGAATGAATGTAAGCTGTAGTGTTCGACCAGTATGATACTTTGCATATATTGACCTTTTGACTAAAAATGCAGATATGATAAATATAATGCATTTTTTTATTAACAAATGTATTTATTAGCTGTCTTCAGGAAGCCCTTGACCTGAATTGATTTCAATGTGACATTTTGTTTTTCTGATCATTATTATCACTAATATTAATATTCTGTATGTATCATCCTGTTGTCTAAATGCTTACAGAGGCTTTTCCGCACTGCCAAGGTTAACTTCTGGGGGGAAAACGGGCAGGCACAACAAAGAATCAATCAATCTATCAATCAATCAATCAGTCACTCACTCACTTGATCTGTGTTTTTGTCCACTGATCTATCTGGCTATGTATTCATTCACTGTAATAAAATTCATATTCAAAGACTTGAATATCAGCCAATATGTTGTGTCAGTATGTTGTGTTATTTGGAAAGTTCATTTAAAAAATATTGATATCTGCCCTCAAGGCCCCGAGTCAATCAAACCTGAGTCTTCTAACTGATCACAAACCTCCATGAATCTGTATAAGGGTCATTCCATACCAACTCACCTAGGACCTCCCAGATGTAACTGTTACAACTCTGTTACAGCTCTGTAACTTGCAAATTTCCTGAACCCAATGAAAAACAGGCTCGCATAGAGATAGAAACCTTGAAGTCAACATAGTACAAATATCTACATGTGAAATCAAACCCTTGAACGTAATATTACAGCCAGTGAAAAGTACAAAAATGTAGTTATTTTCAAATTATTAAATAGTAATATTACATCTTTAATTTTTTTTATATATCTGCAATGAATATTAACAATTTCCCATGAAAAAGTTTCAAGGAAATTAAAATAAGCCTTCTTCGGAAAATATACAGTCAAAATATCTTAAAAAGTAGGTTTTTCAGCTCTGAAGCTATATTTAGAAAGATGTGTGTTTTTTTATGCAGGAACAAATTACTTCTAGATGTGATAGAACTATATTAATACCACACAGAATCAAAATTTGGTTGCAAGAAAGTGAACACTAGTGGAGATATTAATTTTTGAAAATTAAAGATTCGTTCAGGTAAAAAATTATTTCTTTTTATCCTGCAACAACTATCCTTAGGGTTTCTTGGATGTTCAGTACAAATTTCAACCCAATCTAGTGAAAAATAAGCAATTGAATACACATACAAAGAATCGCAAAAATGATGAAAATTCATAACTAAAAAAGTATTTGGAGTAGAGCTTGATGGGCAAACAATTCATTAAAAAAACAAATGACAGATTAACTGATAACAAAAATAATCGTTAATTGCAGCCCTAAACTCATGTGACATAAACGGTTTAGATTTATTATAGACCACATGAGCTAAAGTGGTGAGGTTTTTTCCACTACTGTGAGACTATATCACATAATTAAATCCACCAACTTACCTCACAGTACCTTTATAAAACAGAGTCATGCAGTGGTGCTCCAACTGTATACAGCAAAGTGAAAAATGGTAGTACTGTGCAGGCTGAACAAAGGCAAGCGTGCTGACTCACATGGAGTTTAATGAAAGCAAAGTCCTGCAGTGTGGGACCATCCAAGCCTTCTGTTAGGCCTCACTTGTTCTGATACTATAAGCAAAAGTGTGCCATCTACATGAGGAAGCATTCCCCTCCAAGCACTGCCAGATAGGATGCATCTCTCAGTGTTTGATTTTTGCTTTCGTTCTGTACAAATTCATTCTTAACCTGAACAGACAGTGGTGGATTGTTAACAGCATATATTCACAAACATCAACCTGAATATGCAGGACTATACAGCACACACATGCAGATACAGCAAAGGCATGAAATATGGCACCTACACACATCATCACTTCCTAATATCCTAATATAATACACGCACATAGAGTGTATGTAATTTATTCATACGCACACACAAACACACAGACATATTCACACGCTACATTGTGTCAGTATCATCAGTCCCTAATGCAACCATCTGCTCCACTCTGTATTTCTTTTATGCATAAAATGCTAACCAACTCTTGGCAAGAGGCCCTCACTCACCATCTCATATGCATCACAGCAAATTAATGAGTTACCTGAGAGAGAACATGAATAGAGCTTTTGTGGGTCTAATGGGAAATTAAAAATGGCTAACAACCCTGAATCAGCCAAACTAATGGAGAGTGCTGCTGAGGCCTTGCTGGACCACGCCAGAACTGCACCTAAACTGCCAATGCACTGCGAAATAAACAGGAAGACCTGCGTGACGGTTCCATAACTGGCGGGTCTAATGAGCCATAAAGGAAAAAAAAGAAGCTGAGGTGAACCAGGGAGGAACATGAAACATTACTCAGTCAAAAAGCATTCCCTTAAGCAACAAAGCATTGGTTTATTATCGGTCTATCTGTAATGAATCTCCATGTTTTAAATTTATGATTTGAGATGGGAAGATTTATACTGAGCTATTTCGAAATCTGATTCACAAGTCTGTTTGTTCCACAAAGTAGTTACTTTAGTACAGCATGCACACAGATCTTTAGGCTCGCCACATTCTAATAACAATAACACTTTCAAATTAGTTGGGGGTTTTTTTCAATTTTAGACAAGACGTCCCCTGAGATAGCAATGCTTGTCACAGGAGAGAAATGCATCAGAAGAAGAAATGTTATGAAAGAATATGATTTGATCTTAAAGTACAAAGCTGGTGATATTTTTTTTTTCTTGCTGTCAACAATTGCTATGAAAAGAGCCAAACCAACAATGACTACTAACAAGTATTGTCTGTGTAGCCTGGTATAGTGTATTTTTTGGTGCCATTGACCTCCACTGTTATTGAATATGAATGAGCTTGCACTGGAAGTCATGTTACTTCACTGGGATGAAGTTTGATTGTAATTTAATTTAAAACAATTCTTCATACACCATAACACTGCTATACTGCAAATAGTCAAGTCAAGTCAATTTATTTATATAATGTAGCCCAATATCACAAATCGCAAAGTTGCCTCACAACATGTACAGCATATGGCATCCGCTATCCGTGGACAATCAATTCGGATAAGGAAAAACTCCCCCCAAAAAACCTTTAACTGGGAACAAATGGAAGAAACTTCAGGAAGAGCAACAGAGGAGGGATCCCTCTCCCAGGACGGAAAGACATGCGATAGATGTCATGTGTACAGAAAAGACAAACATAGTAAAATGACAGCATGAACAAACAGGATGACAAAATTACAGCGACTCACTAGAGCACCAAATGTGTATTAATCCACAGCTAAAAAGGTCCCCAGCAAATGTACAGTTTACTCCTGTTTGAGTGATGTTTGCTAAAAACTACAGTGCCCAGCTATCTTAGGAAATTACTTACTCTTACTCTTAATTTTTAAATGAAACTACATATTTATGTCCCATTTTTACAGATTTACATCTTCAGTAGGAACAATTGGTCTTCGGGCTGAGTGCCACAGACAGACTAACACATTGTTGGGTCAGGTCTTTTCAAGAGATGTGTAAGAAGAATATCGAAGAACTCCAGCTTTAAGTAGAGCCACAAAACCCAAGAATGATATGTGATACACACACAAATCAGTTGCAGAAATATATGTTGTGGTACAGCTGATATGCATACCATAGCAATTAGTGAGTATGTTGTGGTATGAAACACAGACCATGCATAATATATAAATAGTACAGTACAGTTTTTGTTGAAATGCTGTAAATCATTGCTAAGTTATGAATAGGATAACATGTCCCCTAACATTTAACACCATGGGTCCGTCATACATCATGCATCCTCCAAAATTCTTATGTAAACTGATTTGGAGGAGGGGACTGCGAATTCAAAGGCGGCAGCATCAACACCCTTCAAGTCCCCCTTCTACACCTCCTTTGACTTCACCTCTTCTATCAGCCAACATGGTTTAATCTGAAACACAAGCCTCAGGTTGCAATAGTCACTCTACATCTTGTCAGGACAATATTTTCACTGCCTCCTTTTCCCAGCGGCAATGACCTTCCTGCATCTCTCTGATCTGTGCCAGCCCACAGCCACAGCCCACATTGACAGGACTGCGAAAGGCAGCCAAGCATATCTTAATCCATTCTAGCTATGCTTTGCTCTGGCCTGGGTTGTCTAAGGTACTGCTGGAGTTCTCTCTGTGTACAAGAAGGGTTTTCTCAACCTGCTGGTCCATTAGTCCGAATGGAAGATGCTAGTAAAGGCCGGGGAGCTTTTGACAGCTGACAGAGCCAAACGTATTCCATCTTTTCATGTTATGTAGCTAAACCTGCCATTTTTCTCTGACCTTTCCTTACTGAAATATTCAGGCTGTGTTTGTGAAAGTGTGCACACTGTTTCCATTTTTTTTATTCATGTAAACGCTCTTCAGTTAAATTATTCAGCTGGAATAAATGTGCCAACATGCTCGTCGTAGAGAACGGTCTTATGAGCAGAAACCTCATTTTTGTCTCAAATGCTAAACTCTTTTGAAAAGAGATTCACACGGCATTAACTCTGCACACTGCAGGAAAAGTACCTTTGAATCGAATCACATCCGCTCGCGTGGCTCACAAATGGTAGAATTCTGTCTTTCAGTTTTAGGCTTTTTCACTTGTCGAATTTATTCTACTTGTTGAATTGGATTAATTTAATCGGAATGAATAGCTCGTATGAATTTGCTTTAAAATACCTCACAAGCTAAGATGGTCAAAGGTCTGTTTCCATAAATAGCCACATGGCTTCATACAAGGCCAGTGCACCACACCACAGCTGTTTTTTTGCAGAGCTCACTTAAACATAACAGCTGTAGACTGTTGCACTTTATATAACTCCTCTCCCGTTGAGCTTAAACAGCAGGATAGAGGGGTGTTTGCACTTGAAAATGACAGCTAAAGGTGTGTGTACGGCGCTGTATGTTGCTGGTGGGCTAGTCTGTGTGTCTTTCCAGTTCCCTTCACAGATGGGGAGGAGTGCCCCAGGTAAGTGGAGACCAAGCCAAGGATATGAAACAGGGATGACCAGGCTCCCACCGGAGGACAACAGAGGAACTGAGGGATTGTGGGATCTGTGCTACAATAGATAATTAGTCAGGAACATCTGTTGGAGGAAGTTCCCCTGTACCTCATGGGCCACAGATCTTAAATCACTCTTTGGCTCAGAGTGGAGAGTGAGCAGCTCGAGCTATTTACTTTGATAAATCATTTGTATTAATCACCAAGGTCCACCTGCGCACTTCCATATGGCTGTGGCGGGGTGGTACGTGAACTCCAGCAGGTCCCAATGTGGTGAAAAACTAACCTAAATATCAAACAAGATAGAACTGAATGAAACATTTTAAACAAGTCTGAACTTTCTCGGACCTCATCTTTTTTCACTTTAAAGTTTAATCTCTCAAATATAAACAGCCTTAAGTGTGTGTGGGTAATCTAATTTTCTGTGCATTTTATTTGAAATGCAGACGTAAGCTATCTGCAAATGGCATCAAAAGCGAGGAATTCCCAATTCCCAAGATTCCCACTTTCAGCTACAGCTTATACTGTGTTAAATGGATGTTTGTTTTACTTCTACCTGAGTGATTATGAGATGTTGCGAGTGCTTTTTCATGTGTTTATCAAGGTGGAACCGGCATGGAAGTGTACTGCCAAATTGAATTCTTTGTTATTCAGCTGTCACCATTTCATATTTCATCATGTCAGTTAAATACTAACATCAGAGTGCTAACACGCTGATTATCAGCAGGTATAATTTTTACCATGTTCACCATCTTAGTTGCGTGGCGTGTTAGCATGCCAACATTTGCCAGTTAGCACAAACTACAGTTGAGGCTGATGGGAATGTCATTGGTTTTGCAGATATTTGGTCATAAACCAAAATATTGGACAAATTCAAATTTTGACTTGATGGTGGTGCTGGTGGTGAAAAGGCCAAAGTCTGGCAATCCCCAAAGTAGGGCCTCATCCTCTGGGACAGATGAACGTCTGTACAAAATTTAATGGCAATCCATCAAATAGTTGTTGAGATATTTCACTCTGTACCAAAGTACTGGGCTGAGCATGTGGCTAAAGAACACAAGCAATCCAGCAGCATCTTAAAGCAGTGAGGGACATTTGCATTTGACCCCACCTACCTTTATATAGAAAATAAAAAGATACTTTAATTTCACTAGCATCATCTCCTAGTCCCCCACAATCATCAAATGTCGCACTGGGGCTGGCCCTGCTCCTGGTGTAGTGTAACCTGACCATTAACAAAGAAATGGATGCTATTTATGGCGTCAAGAAAAGAGGTAAATAAATGCACAGTTACGTGCCACAAAATGGGGCCAAGGACAAAAAAGGGCAGTTAGAAATCCATCAGAATGTCATTTTATGTGTCTCTCCCTCTCTGCCCATCCAGATAGACATCAGCTCTTTGCAAACCTCATTCCCATTAACCTGTTCACAGGTTGCCAAGAGAGGAAGTAGTATTTTTTTACCTTTCCATCAACTCCCCCTGCCTATAGACACCCACTCACACCCCCGCCCTCTTCTTCTCTCCCTACTTTTGGTCTGTTTGAGTAAGTTCCACAAAAGATAATTTCCTTTTCAAATTACAGCAGGCCTTTTCACTGACCCGAGGGCATTGTGATAATGCAGTGTGGGAGCTGAGAGTGTCTCTGATGAGGGGTGAGAGCAAATGCACCGGCCAGCACAAATGTCTTGTCAACACCATACTTGGACACTGGTGCCTATAGGATACTGCACTGCCTCAGACTTGTTGAGCAGGGCAGCTCAGTCAGATTCCTCTGCAGCATTTTGGGCTACATAAAAAACCCAATCTGATTAGCTGACACCCGCTTCACACAGAACTTGTTGGTGCATGTGAAGGTACAGTATGTGCTTTTGTAAATAGCCAGAAAAAAAAAGAAAAAATTACTTTCGATAGGAAGCCTCAACAGGATGTGTGAATGACTTGCCGAAGCAGCTTGTGGGCTGTGTCGTGATTCATGAGCTAATCGCCTCCCAGTCCAGTCAGGCATGAGAAACACAGAGAGGAGGAGGTGTCAGGTACAGCGAGGAATACTTTGATATTAGAATTCAAGGCATCTGCGTCTTGCCTTGAGCAGGATAATCCCATTATGCCCCAGGTCACAGCAGTGCACACAGAGAGAGAGGCACAACTCACTTCAAAATAAACTGCTTACGGATGACGAGAATAACACAAACAGCCGTCAGAAATAACATCAAACTCCGACCCAAACTGAATTAGAACATCCAATTTAGGGGCGAAAAATACCCCAGATATTGAAAAGAGAGAATAACACAATTGGATTAAAAAAAAAAAGCAGGAAAGTTTTTCCAGCTCGACTTTTACAGTTCATCTTCTGTGTTTTCAAGATCGAGCGGCTTTTCATTACAGTCTGTCAGCTTTCATTATAAAATGGGAAAATCTAATTTTGCTTGGTGTATCTGACAGTTTTTCACACTAATTCATCCTGTCAAGATAAAGCTCTGGCAAACTCACCAGATGGTGTTTGTGTAACTGAGAGCTTTGTTTTCGGTGTGCACATTTCGTAAAGTGCAAGACCCTTCTTGATTTAGATCTAAATGTGCATTGTGTTCTGTTTCTTTTTTTCTTTGGGAGAAGGAAAATTGTCTCTACCAATCTCTGATTACAATCTTGTTTGATTTAGATAAGCCTAAAAAACACAAATTGGTTGTTAGTGCTCTTCAATTTAAATTAAGTTATTCCTTCATCTTAATTAATTTTACATATTCCTCAATAAAAAAAAGAAAAATAGTACAAATAGAAAGCTGCAGCTCTGAGATACTGCAATGTTTCTCTCACATTGGCCTTCCATCAAAAATAGGATTGGTGAGTCGTGTCATCCACTTCCAATAAGATGTGTGTACCTCCCTGACCACAGCTAGAAAATGCCATTTTGCTAATATTTTCTATTTCAGATGGCTGACCAGGGAATCTATTCCAGGGAGGAGGTGTGGGAGGACTTTAATCAACAGCATCAGAGGCATCAGTCTGTAAAACCTGCAATGAAATCAGCAATAAGCTAATAACCTACAAACTATAACCCACCTCAAATAATTTAATTAGTAGGAGGTATACTGGAGAAGTTCCATGTGCAGGATGATTTAAATGTAGTTTTGGAGTTTGTTTTTTTTTTACTGATGAGATCAAAATTTTGTGAAAATGATTATTAACTTGATCGGAAAAGAATGTTAATGTAAATTATTTTTAAAAAAATCCAGCACAGTTAGAAAATGTTATTGGCTTTAAAGGAATAGTTTGACATTTTTGCAAATACATTTATTCACTTTCTTGTCGTGATGAGTTCGATGAGAAGATTGATACCACTCTCATGTCTGTCCACATGAAGCTACCACCAGTAGCCAGTTAGCTTAGCCTAGCAACAAGACTTATGTACCAGACTATTTCTTGGCAGAGAGCAGGAAGCTGGATTCATGGAACCAGCGGAGACTCCAAGAAGTAACAGCGGCCAAGAAATAGTCTGGCGCAAAACGCCCTGTAAAACAACATGTCGTTTTTACATTTCGGTTTTTATTTGGATTAAGCAAACGAGATATAATGTGTTAATTAGTGAGCTTTAGAGCTGCTGGTAGGCAGATTTTGTTACAGTTGGACAGTACTAAGCTAAACAGCTGCTGGCTGAAGCGTCATATTTACTGTACAGATGTGAGTGGTATAAGAGATGTTCAGTACGTCTATGAACTGATCTATCACCAAATCATCAATAGTGAATCACTATGATCACTGAGTGAATCAGTAGCTTTTAGCAGTGGAGCTCCACTTACTGGTGACTGACAGCACATTTATCAGCTCTGCCGTGATACACAGTACATTAAATCCTGGTTAAAAGCTTATTCAAAGACCACAAAAGCCACAGAAACAAATCTTGACATGATAACATCTGCCTGAATAGTTGGGTGCTGAGCTATTAACCTCATAAACAGTGCTTGTATAGGCTCATTTTATACTGAACAGAATGACTGAACTTAATACTGAACTGAAGACAGTCTGAATCAGTGCCGGACGTCGTGGTGGTGTGAGTGTTGATGTGATCTCAGTTAGTGATAATGAATCTTTGAAATGAGCTGAGCAAAACCATCCAAATCAGCAAAGCGTTTTGTAATTCCCACCAATAAGTGGCATCAATTTCCTCATCTAACTCAGCAAGAAAGCTCAAAATAAGCTAATTTCCCAAAATGTGGAACTATTCCTTTAAACATCCATATCAGTCAAACCTGAGCTTATAGTGACAGAGAACATGAGTGGAGTGAGGATCGCAGTGGTTACAGGTGGTCTCCGCCTGCACAACAGGTGACTTATCTACAGTATGTGATCCGTGACCACTGCCAAACTCATCCCATGTGCATCCTGCCTGACTCATTGTACTGCAGAGAATGAAACACCGAAGTCAATAGCAGCACGCAGAATTGTCAAGCAGCCAGCCCTCAGATCCACACTGTGGTTTCCAAACACGCAGAATACATTTCCATTCAACTTTTGTGAAGGTCTTTTATGGCAGAGCAACAAAACCCGGCGGAGCTATGGTATGAAAAGATCTTTCATTATTAATAGAATATTAGCCCACATAAAGGTGAATGACTGAAGGATTGTGTTTCAACACTGCAGGGGCTGTAAAGTGCACAGAGGTTAATTCTCTGATTCAAGGGTAGATTTGTATCATTGTTTGTAGATAGAAAGGGTTTTTCCAGGGGATTGGATTCATGTCTTCTCTCTCTGTTCCTCGGAGCACTGTGGTGGATTGCCTGGTCTGATTAATCTTAATGAATTATGCAAATAGCCTTTATCTCAAATGATTTAGCAATGTTTCTGTATTGTTTTATTAATGCACTTTTGAATTACTCGGTATAATCACGTAGCCTTTCCTCAGCCGTTTGCTGTTTGTAATTCATCGCCAGCTCTTTATTAAATTCATGGTGGTCTCTGGCGAATTGCGCGCAGGAATGAGAAATTAGTCATTACTGTAATTTAATGATTTCTAACCAAACAAGAGGTAACCTGGATCGCTAACCATAGCAGCCCTCCGCACTCACCCCCCTTCAGCGCTGGTCCCTCGGGTCTGATCCTTGGGAACGAGCCATCTACATTTTTGCTTAATTAATTATGTTTAGTATAAGGAGCATTCTGTGGTGAATGCACTGTTTCAATTACAGACGGAAATTGACTTACAAAATATGAAAACGGGGGTTTGTTTGGAGTCTAGACACCCTTACAATTGACTAAAGCTTTCTCTTCTTCAAACTGTCTTTTTGTTATAACCAGATGTAGCAACGTTTCTGTAATTTCTTCAATTATCGTTCACACACAAATGGTATGCTGATGTTTGTCTTGGAGCCATAAACATAGCAGCTATAGAGAGAATTGACATTTCAGAAAAGTCTCTTATTATCACATCAGAGGAGGGGGCTCTGTATTGTACACCATGGTTTCCTGTCCCTAAGGTGTAAATGTCACATGCAGGTGAAATATAAATACATCTCAGATTATTTTCTACCTCAGAGCAGCCTGCCTCTAACCTGTTTGGCTTCCACAGAGAGGCGAATGGCGCTGCATGTTGAGATCAGTAATGATAGTAACCACAGTATATATGTGTCAGAATGGATGGACATTTCATTCGCCCTTGGATGACACTGATTCAGATGGCTAGCAGGGCCACTAGGGCTGAATAATCCTTTTCCATTGTGCTTTGTTTTCTGTCTTTGTCCGTTCTTACCACCCTCCTGCTCCACGCTACCCAGTCTGGTTTCTTTTCTGTAAGCTTTTAATGGGATTTATAACAGGCAACGCCTTATTGGAAATCATACAGACCACCAGCCATCACCAATCATTGGTTCGCAAATTAACACAATAAACACAGTCTTGGACGACGACAACATCTAGTCTTGGAGTTGACTCAAACAGGATGAGGGTTGTGTTAGGGTGATAGCTAATTATCAGTCTCTCCCTGGACCAGATTTCAGATGGCTTTTTGTGAAGTCTGTTCATTTTAAAAAACAGTGCGGTGAGATTTTCCCTTTGTATTTTTGAACATGGCCTATTTTCGCATTTGCTGAATTTCACATTTTCAGTTCCATCATGAACACAACATTGATTAGCTGTGAGCTCTCCTCCTCCCCCTTGTTCTTTCAAATTATTTGCTTGACCTGCTAATTTGGAGTCTCAGCAGCTCCTACCTACCTACATTGTGCCCTGATATACAAAGAGCATCAACACAGACTATAAAAACCCAGATTTTTCTGAACAGTGATATCCATTGAATTAGATTTATTGAGATAATATTGACATTTGTAATCAATGGTAGTCACCAGGCTTTGAAAACAACAGATACCATTAAAACATTTTGGCAGAACTCAGCTGTGTTGACCCTTGGTGACTTGTAGTCAAACATCATTACATTTTTTCTAGGTTTTATTGTTGTGGCATCGTCTTTTGTCTTTAAAAAGAAGACTTGACATCCTAACAAACTTAAGAAAGCCAAACACTTGATAGTTTCAAATCAACAAAAACAAAACAGAAGAGATATCTGCTGCATAAGGCTAAAAGGAATGAAAATGCTTATGATCTCACTAGATCTTCAACACAGATATGCATCCAGAGTCCTGGGGCTCTTTGTGGCAAGAAAATAACACAAGAGTTTCACATCACATGGTTTTGTTTTGTTTGATTTTTTTCTGGTGTAATCCACAGTCTTTTAGTCAATAAATATCTTTATGGTTCGGTCTGCTAATCCATAGGAATAAAACTATAATACAAAGAGAGATTTGGTGGGCAGTAGAGTTCAGAGACAGCTACTGTTGATGCTGGATCTAAAGTCAGGAATCTTTTTGGATATGTAGTCTTATATGATGCTCCCTGGTCCTTTTCCTCCATTCATTCAGTGGAATGTCCGTGATTATTGTCCTTGTTGGTCCCTGGTTTCCACCAATCCTCAAAACACATGATATCCAAATGTCCTACGGTGTTGGTCAAAGAAACAACGTCTGGTTCCAAGCAAGGTTATCCTGGAAGCAGACGACTATCGTGTGACCTAGAAAGAAAGGGAAAGAAAAAAGAAAGACAGAGTTAGGAATCAGAAGAAAATTGTGTTAGTGACATTAATGGATGCTGGATGCTGGGGATAAAAAGGGATTTGACTCATTGATGATGACAAGTAGTGGTACTGTAGTAACACTCTCAAAGTCAGTGTTGTCTGACATGCAAAACGACAGAAACCACTGTGAGAGGAGTGGAGTAATTAAACCCATAATTAAACCCATTGTACTTATTATATTTGAGCCATCTTCAGCAAAGGAGAAGCATCAAAACAAAAAAATCCAGTTTAAAAAAAGAAAAATGCCCAAACATGTTTAGAATTAAAAGAGAGTGTGCAAGTATTATGATTTTGTCAAAAATGCCTATATAGTACTACATATTGCTTCTCTGTACCACAGATCATTTCTAAGAATAGGCATCACTTTGTTCAAATTAGGACCGCAACTACAGATTATTTTCATTATTGATTCATCTGAAGATTAATTTCTCAATTAATTAGTCGGCCTAAAATAATGAAAAATGCCCACCACTTGCTTGCTTGACATATTGAAACTGCCAGGTTACTAACTTAGAAGACTAAGGAAACCAGCAAATATTCACAAACAATGGATTCTTGGCATTTTTGCATAACAAATTGCTTAAATAATGATTCATTGTTAAAATTGTTAGAGGCATGGCTCTAGGGACGGTAATGTTGGTTAGTCGGTCTTTCGGTGCACCACTTTGGTCCAGACTGAGTCATTTCAATAACGTTTGGATGGATTACTATAAAAAGTTATGCAAACATTCATGGTCCCCAGGGTATGAATCCTGATGACTTTGGTGATCGCCTGACTTTTCCTCTAGTGCCACAAGCAGACTTTGGTGATTCCTTGAATTTTCCCCCATTGCTACAAGAGGGTTGACATGTGTGGTTTGAATGAGATGTCTCAACAACTACTAAATAGATTATCATGAAATATGGTACATTTCATTCATGCCCCCCTCAGGATGAACTGATCCCTTAACTTTTCATCTAGCACCACCATCAGGTCAAAATTTTAATTTGTCCAATCCTCTGGTTCATAACTAAATAGCTTCAAAACTAATTACCATCAGCCTCAGCTGTACTTTGTGTTTAGTGCTAATTGGCAAATGTTAGCATGCTAACATGCTAAACTAAGATGGTGAACATGGTAAAAAATACCTGCTAAACATCAGCAAGTTAGCATTGTCTTTATGACGATGGCATGCTGATTAGACTCATAGACTCATTCATGTTTTTGTCTATCGACTCAGTGATTGATTGCCTAATCATTTCAGCTCTACTTCAAATTGTGGCTCTCTCATTAAAGCAAACTTGCTTTGGCGCTCGCAACAGCACCAGCCTATCAGTCAAAAGTGTGACAGGGTTAAGGTGTGTATATTCCCAGCTGGCAAGTTTATAATTCAAACATCTGTGGGTTTTATACAGCAAAAGTGAGAAGACAGTGAGCAGCTAGAAGTCAGATGTAATGCAATGAGATATTATTATTCATGATGGCACACTGCTGGCATAAGTATTCTCAGACATTTTCATGAATATTAATCTAAAAGATTGAAAGATGCAGTTTGTACTACTCTCACTTTAAGCATAACTCTAAAAATACTCTGGGAGGCGAACATCGCTCCTTGTTGGTTTGCCCTTTAAAAGTAAAACACAAGTAACTTTTTGACTTGCCCTCTGATGTAGGAGGCACGGTAAAACACACACACACACACAGATATAAACACAGGTGTTCCTGTGTGAATATTTGCACATTACTGTCATTCAATTAGCAGTTGGCAGGGTCTCACCAGTTTAGCCAACAAGGGGTTTACCGCACACAATCAGTCTTGCAAGCAATACAATTCTAATATTTTGTGGAAGTGTGATTTTTCTGCTGCTTAGAGCTGCAGCTGAAGACACAGCGCTTGCTGTTTGGGGAGCCACAATTTAATTTTCACCTCCATGTGACAATCCTCAGGAATCATGGGTGTGAGAGAGCATATGGAAATGATTTGGTCTTGCTACTGTGGCAGCAGCAGGCTGTAGACATACAATCATACATTTTGTTAAGCCACATTATTTGGTCACAACATTATCAGAGGCAAATCATTAGTGACGGCCTCCAGCATATCTCTACTGGCAGCAACATTTTTGGATCTACTGCAATGGCGCAATAATTGACCCATAAATGTATTTACAAGAACAGTTATGCTGATTATTGTTGTGTTGATAATTGTTATGAATGACTTCCATTTTACACATGTTCTGAGCTTAGTTTTCCTCCTCATTACAAAAGAAAAATTAAAATATAGCTTTGAAAGGGAATTTCACCTGATAAGGTGGAAGAAAAACAAAACAGAAATAAATTTATATGGCACCAGAAACAAAAATGTGAAGCAAAGTGAAACCTTATCAAAGCAATTAGCACGTTGTGGTGTTGTGGGTTATCGGTGAGTAAACACACAAAGGGGAATCAGGAGAACACAAAGCAGCTCCTGAGGGTTTGATGCTTAAGCTGCTTCAGGATGAAAGACCACACTTGACTGGTCAGCTGTAGGTTCAAAGACCCATTGACAAACAAACTAAGACCCTTCCTTTGATGGAGAGCAACTGAGGCACACGTGTGTGTACATGTGAACATGTCTGTATATTCCATACTCATTATTATCTAGATAAAGCAATAAAAAAACTAAGCATCTCTGAGTGTTCTCAGTTTTGAACGCAATGGTCTGATTCTTCTGGGCTTATTTCAGGTTTCAATGTTGCTCTAAATTTGCAAATTGCATGCTGAGTGTCAGCCTCCAGCAATGTCTTAATGGACTATAAAAAACAAATCAATCATCAATAGAATGATTTAGCTCCTCTTTTCAGGCTATCCATCGACTAAACGTCTCATGCTGTCTTTCAGCCTTTTAAAACTAGAAATCTGTTTATTCACACACTGTTTTGGACTGACAATATGGTTGGAGAACTAGAGTCTAACACACAGCTTGCTTCAATTTCAGTGACATTAGCTTGTTTGTAATGAAAGTAATGAAACATAATTTGAGACAGATTGAAACCACAAGCACTAATTGGTCTTAAAACAAATGAACAGCTTAATACAACTAAATAGCTCAAGAGGTATTTCCACATATCAACAAGTTGGTGTGAAGATTAGGCTGCGAGTAAGACTACTAAAGGATCCCTCTCACAGAGATGAATTTTGCTGACTTCTTTTAATAATTAATTTTAAACAACAGGAGAATCAGTCTTCACATAAACATGGAAGTGCTGCATATAATGCTATTGTCTATAAAACCATGTGGTACCGTATAAGGCTCTTGGGTGGCAGAGGGGTAAAACACTCACCCGCAAGACCAGAGTTCAATTCATGCACCCCAAGTTTGACTGCATGTACCAACAAACGCAGCTGGAAGTGTTTGTGGGTGGGATGCCAGTGAGGGATCATGTCGTCGTTACTGCTCTAGCGACTCCTCCCAGCTGGTTTGGACAGCACTGCACTTCAGGGTGGCTGGAATCTAATATGAATGTGAGATACTACCTCATAGAGACGTTTAGAATGTGATTATTTTGTACCAAACAAACAGAAGTGAGGAGTTGTGGCTTGTGTTAATCATGCTAAATTTGAACTTGACTATAATTGTATTGTAAAATTACTACAGGCAGCAACTACACTGTTCTGTATTTTGATAAGACATTTCTTAATGCATTTACCTCAGTATTCTAGTAAAACACCAGCTGCATCGCAGCAATCTCCACCTCGTAGTGAGTAGGGTATATTTTGTGCCTTTTATTCCATCTCTTTTTCATTTCCCATTAAGTTGGTCTCCTGTTGCCTTAATAATATAACTAGTCCTTCAGATTGTTATATCGTAATTTTATGAGCGATACATTTTTCGTCTCATGTCAACTTTAACTGCGGTCATAGAAAACGTTGTGGATTCACGATCACTAGGTTATCATTTATTCTCTAAACTTAGCAATCTCATAAAAATCCCACTGCTCAACTGCGCCTATGAGCTGTCCTTCATCTACAGAATGAGTCTGGAGGTCAGTCCCAGGTACAGTCCAGGAGCTGACTGCATAATGAGCAACTGCCTTGGTAAATCAGGAGCAACATACATGCACATTGTGGCCACAAATTTATTGAGAATCACGATTCACATTTCTTTCTCTCTGTCTTCCAACAGAAAAGTGACAAGTACAGGGAAATAGGCCCAAAAGGAAGAAACAAAAACACACAATGGTGCAGTTCAATTACTAAATTTCAAGCTGCAAGTCATTATACAATATATTAAGTGTGGTTCAGTAAAAGTAAAAAAAAAGGCATATTTTCATTTTGTCTTGAAAAGACCTCAGACGGCTATCCATCATCAACCCTCAACACATTCTGAACAAGCATCATAGCACCTGTCAAGTGGAAAGGCTCGGTGGTTCTTTTGCGTTCTGTCCTGTGATTGATAGGAAGTGAAAAGCAGGAGCTGCCGGGGTTATAATTCCTGACATTACCAGCAGGACTATAAAACTAGCTGCTCCCGGACATGCAGAGAAAGGGGGAACAACTGGAGTTGTCCAAGAGGGGGCCCACAGGGTGTCAAGATGTCTGATTTATTGATGTGACTTCATCATGTGGTGAAACGACATCATCATTTTTTATCAACAATGCCACCACTGGACATCAAAGAATGAAGAATTTGTATGAGGCATGTATTGCAACTGAGGAATTTGTTCACACCTATATTATGTATCCATTTTGAGAAAATATTAACTAGAAATAGTAACTGTTTTACCACTAATTTAGAAGGATATACAATATAACTGCAGCATTTTGCAGAGCGGTAGACTTTAGACTTAGACAATATCAATTGGAACTGAAATTATAAAATCTTTAGATTTTATGATAATGGATAAAAAAAAACAATTCCAGTAATGTGAGATAAAAGAAATAACATTTTTTAAAGAAATAAAAACAGAAATAAAAGACAATTCAAATAAAATATAAAACAAATAAAAGACAATTAAAATTTTAAAAAAAGTAAAGTAAAATCAGGGTTGCTCTCAGATATAAGTATGTTTTAAAAAGAGATTTAATGAGCCACGTTTTAGCTGTTCAAGTTTGATGTGCTGTCTCAAATCTGTCTTTTTAGCAAATAAATGCTCAACTGTGTTCACCAGCTAGTCGCTAACTTTGTCTGTTTATTGTTTAGCGCTGGGCAGGTAGAGAACTGTGGGTTCTTCGAGCTTATATGCTAAAAAGGTTGAAGAACCTGCCTGCTGCTTCTGGAAAGGGGTTGATGAGATGGAACAGAAGTTAAAGGTATAACGAGTAGGATTTTCCTAAAAACAATGTATAGACTCATACAAAAACAAACCTTCTCAGTCATCACTTATGACCCACTACAAGTGTGTGGCTGTGTCTGTATCTGCAGAGACCCTGCCCTCTGCCTGTATTTTTTTATTTTGCTGTGCTCTGGACTCTTCTGGGCGTCAACCTTTGGGCAGTGGTGTGTAGCCCACAGCTAAACGTAGTGACCAGGAGCCAGATTGTAAACATGTGGGACCACCAGAAGCGTGTGCGCTTTGAGCCGGGGAGGAGGGGCCAACTTTGAATGTTGTGTTTACAAACAGCAATTGACAAATCCTACTCATTATACCTTTAAGTGACAACTGAAAGCCACTAAAATGCATCGTACAGTCAGATGATATTTTTCCGTGGGTTTGTCACCATAAGCTACCCTTTCACATACATGTAGTTCTAGAAATATTGATTAGTGCAGCTTTAAGTCACAAAAATGAGGACTTGAGACTTGACTTGGACCTGACTGCTGTTAGACTAAACTTATGTAAAACCTATAAACCTTTAGGTCTGGAGTTTTCTACGTGCAGTATTTGAATAGCCACACATCTTGAATATTTGTTTTTTGGCCTATACTGTACTGCGAAAGGACTTGGTCTCAGTTATGTAAAATGTTAGGATGCCAGGTCATTTAAATAGTCAGCATTCACAGACCTAAAAGGTTTGTAGCTGACTTGCAATTTGCTTATAAAAGCTTCACTTGGACTTCACCTTAAGATTTGACTTGAGACATACTTTGACAATTTGTGACTTGACCTAGCTCTGGTTGATTAAAGATATATTTTACATTCCTTTTTTAACATAATATGTCAGAGTTTTACCTTATCTATTATTCTAAGCTAGACACTGTGCAGGATAGGTTTGGATTTTTTTATGTTTGAATGTTTCAGAATTTTCTACTTTTCTCTAAAGAAACTGTCACTTCACCAACGCAATACTTGTGAACCTGAGTTTGATCCTCAACAGAGCCCTCCATTTTTTCCTAAGAATGATGTTAACTGACCAGGAAGCTTGGGTACAGAGCCCTCTAGCATACACAGGCCGTCCCTTGCTGGGTCTCTGTGGGAGGCAGCCGGGCCATGAGCATGCAGCGACCCCCGCTGACTCCTAAATCAAAAAAGAGTCGAGGTTCTGACGGGTTCTACTAGCCACCTGGACCCCTGCTTGTCTGTGCCTCCGTTTCTGCTTTCCCGTGGCTGTGTGAGAGGGCATGAATTATTAACCCGGCTAAAATAAAAAGCTCTGCTTCGTCCAGGCCTCCTGTAGCCATGAATAATGGAAGAGGCAGCTCAACTACAGGCGTTTGGTGAGTCAAACACTGGGCCGTGATGGATGGCTAAGGGCCCACTGTGCCCCCCCCTCCTCCTCACCTACCATCCACTTCAGGTCTACCACACCCTGAAACCCAAAACACGCGTCCAGATAACCTCCATTAATCTCTGGAAGTGCTACAGCTTGAGCCCTCCTGCCCTGCATCAGCACATCCCACTCGACAATTTGGCTTCCTGGAGGGATTTTTGTTTGTTGTTTGTTTGTTTTTCTCCCGCCTTTGCTTGTCTTTGTTTTGCTTCTCGCTGGCACTTTTGAAGCCATATGCAAGCCTGCTCTCACTTTTCAAAGGCAGGACCTTACTCAAGTCTGCTCTCTCTTACCCATAACGCTAAAACCATGAGGATGAGATGGGTACGTGAGCGGGGTTATCTGCTCACTTCCCCAGAGGCTGCATTTTCTAATTTGTACCAATGAAGTCACTGGAGTAAAGTCACACTGTTTATTACAGAAGTGATAATTGATTTTCCATTTGCAAAGTTGTCATGTGCTGTTCGCGTCCATATCTTATTACACACTTAAACCACCAACTGAGAATGGTGAGTCTCGTGATAATATTGTTTCTATATTTATTTTATCTATTTATATATATTTTCTTGTTCTCAAGCGAAAGTTGATTTACATTATTATTATTATTCAAGTGAATCAATCTGACACATGTTCTTTCAACCCTGTAATTCAGATTTTTGCAAAATTATACAGGAGGTCCATGCAGAAGCAAAATAAATGTCTTGTTGCATATATTAATGTGACACATCATGTATATTCATGAACAATTTTGACACTAAATATTCTGTTTTGTAGTTAGGCTCTGTCTTAAAACAAGCTCAGATCTCTGCTTGTGATGAAAACCCTGGAAATATTTAGTAATTACTGATGAGAGCACTGGCATCATAGGCATCAAACTACAGTATATTTATGAGTGCAAATCACTTTTCATTCAAATACGTGAAATTGCAACTTAATTGCTCTGGAAATGATTGGAAAATGATGGTATGTCAGTCTGCTAAAGATGCAAGTTTGACAAAAATATCTCTATCAGTGTCATAATGTCATAAAGGACATTACGTGTGGTTGCTACATTTCACTCACTGTTCATTGGAGAACTGCCAAAAATGTAGGAGGCAAGCTCAAGGTTTAAGGTGTAAAAGCAACCTAAAAGTCTAATAAACATACTGATATTTCTGCATTGTGTGAAAAAGTCTTTGGCTTTAACATTGATGCATGGAAGTGGATGTCTTGGCTGTGGTTTGGGAGCAGCGTCACCAGAACATCCGGCTCTATCCCCACAGTGTTGCCCGTTGTCTCCACAGCTGTGCACAATTAGCTGATGGGCTCCTGGATTGCTGACTACCTGATCGACTTGGCTCTACCAAATTAGCAACTTAGGTAAAAATATGATAAACTGACTGTAGTTAGGCTTCCACAACAAAATGATGAGATGTAGCTAAATAGATGAATAGCTGAACTTAACTCACCCCTTTCTACTGTTGTAAGCCGATCACTTCAAGAAACACTTCACTGACTCTCCCCTGTGAGTCACGTCTTCCTCTCCTGCTGCCTCCTACTCTGCCTGCTCTGCTATGCTCTCATCTGAAGTTGATAAAAGAAATCTTCTCCAGTGCTCTCTTGTTTCTTTCTTTTTCAAACACTTATCAAGCCCTCCTCCATTATTCTAAGGTCACATTTTGTTACAACTATTACCCAAGACCATGAATTTTGCAGTCCTTTTTCACTGGCTGTAATTTATGACTCTTAAGTATGATAATTTAAAAATATCTACTGTCTACCCACAAATATTTTGCAAATTAAACCCACCTTGGTTGTCTTAACTTTGTTTCCTGTACTGCAGCTCCATCCTTTGAGATCTGGCAGCACTTTACACTCCTCTCCATCCATGCAGGGATGCATCTGGCACCACCACTTCTGTGCAACTATGGATGCTGTGAAGAAAACAAAAGAAAGAAAACAGTGAAGAAAAGGGGGGGGGGGATATTGGAGGCAATTAACAACATGCTGTTTGAAAGTGTAGCATGGTTCTGCCCGAGCAACACCAAGAGCCTTTGGCTTCTATGTTCATCACAGTGATTGAAGAGAGCATCTTTTGATCTCTGGCTGACAGAGGAGGCCTGTCAGTCCTGCCCCAGTGTGTTTTCAGGTCCAAATTACAGGTGTGGGTAAATGTCAAGCCGGTGAGTGTTGTGAGCAGGTGAGTGCAATCTGAGGAGGGTGGATACTTGTATGTAGGAGGGGTTATAAAGCGCGCAGCAGAGGTTGGCGTGTCAAGGTCTTAAGTTGCTCTGACGAGGCCTTCAGGGGAAAAACAGCTTCCCCTGACATTTCCAAAGTGAAAAGAAAACTGTTAAAATCGAGAAAGCCCATGTCAGAGCCATTACAGTGAAAAAGAGAGATAGGGATCGATTCACCTGTAACTGAGGACACTTTTGACATGATATTAAATGACCTGACCTTCTGTCTACTCTGCTCAACACAAGGTCTGATATAACCTCAACAACAGACAAAGGGGTGAACGAATGAGCAGGTGAGCGATTTGATTTTGAAGATTATAAAGCCCTCCAGACACAACAGGATCATGAAAATCTCAACTCTGTATTTTTTTTCTTCTCTCATACAATAAGCCTCTCATACCCAAATAATCAGTTAAATGAGCACCAGAGGCACAGTGACAGGTGTGACAGTTTTGCACCATACCACATTTCTACCCTAATCAGAAGTCATTCTCAAATCATTACCAAAACTATAATGAGAAACCTGGCATACCGTCTACACAAGATGGAGCCGCTCTTGTTGTTCCCGCCACCTGTCCAGGGAAGCAGGAGCATTTGACAGTCTGGGATCGCTCTTCGATCTTGTTCTTGTTGCAGCATCGGTGTGCAGCAATTACCTCACAGGTCCCCGCTTTCACATGAACTGAAAGCACAAACATGCACAATGGTTAGAATTCCACTTTTTATGATGTTTCTTACCAAAACATCACTGCAACAAATAATAGAACCCTACAAGTATATACTAGTAAACATAGTCTTTTCTTTCATGTACAACTATTTGTTTTTTTGTTTGATAAGGCTTGTGTTATTCTTTGTTTTTTGTATTTCAAATGACATGAAAAGACCAACACCAACAGCATTAGCCTGTTCTTTTTCTGACTTCCCTGCCCGTGTCACTCAGCTGAAAGCCTACTTGTTTCCACATATGTCTTTAAAAAAGGGTCACAAATATGTAATTTCACTTTTCAAAAAGGCAAAGTAGTGTTGAAAACAACTGGGCACTGTCGTTTTTTGTGAACATTCCTCAAACAGGAGTAAAAAGTGCATTTGGTGGGGACAATTTTCATCTGTGGATTCATACACATTATTTACAGCACCAGCACGGTATATATGGAATAGTTTCAAAATAAATACAATGCCCACGTTCATCATAATTAAGGAACATCTCACACCATGTGGCTCATTGATGTGTTTTCAATCGTTTTTGGACAACAGTGGAGTGGAGTCTTTGCCACAGTGGAGTAACATAAATCAGGCTTTGGATACATAAACAATACTTAAGAGGATCAATTCAATATTGGTTTTGGTCTTTTATTGGGATTTGTTGACATTCCACTGCAGTACTTGATACAAACTTCACACATAAATCTTGAGCAAGTATGAAATCGTGACCTTAAAGGAATAGGAAACACGCTTACTCACTTTCTTGTTTGCTTGTGTCTGTACGGTAAGTATGAAGCTACCACCAGAAGCCTGTTAGCTTAGCTTAGCACAAAGACTGGACACAGTTACTCTGGCTGAGGGCATTTGAGTAATTCCTCGGCACAGTCTTGTGTCAAACATCCAAACACAATGGCTACTTGAAATCCAGGTCATCTCCCAGGTGTAGGAGCCCGGCTTTGAACCCCAGTGCAGCCCCACCTGTCCATGTATCCTTGAGCAACATACTTAATCCACTGACCCTGCACCCCGACCAGAGGACGAAAAGAGAATTTCTTCACTGGGATAAGACTAATGCAGTAACATAACATCAAAAACACACACACACTTCAAGAAAATTACTTGATTAACATCGCTAAACTGCTTATTTACGTGAAAGAACATTACAATATCAATTACAAGGACACTGTTTTCGCTGCTATTAAGTTGGGTCAAACATCGATACTGCTCTCTATTTTATATTCATTACTTTTCTGCATAGACTCATCACCATTCTGAGCATGTTTGTGTATTTACACGTAACAATCAGGATTAGAGGGGTGAAAAAATAAATAAATAAAGCATTCGAAAAGTTTTGACATTCCTTTTAGATAAGCCTTAATTATGCCTGTAAAGATTTTCAATTTGGAACTTGACTTGAAAATAGATTGCAGCGAGCTTCCATCTTCCCATTAGCTAGCAATCCAGAAATCTCATCTACGACATTAAAAACATTTTGCTTCCAATCAATACGGTGCTATTCACATTCCCACAAAAGGCAAGACAACAATTGCCGATTGAGTGCTTTTCACCAAGCTGAAACTTACTGATGCAAAAACAGGTCAGGTTCCATGCCCTTGATGTGATTATCTTTAAGCCAGCAGCACGCCCCCCGGTCAAAGTTAATTTCAAAAGTTGGAATAGCTTGGATAGAATATTCAAACTTTGTTTAAGAGATAGATGCGTGTGGACAATGGGCAATCACAAGAGGTGCAACGGGCAAAGACAATCATTGTAAATCACCTGATTATAAGGGAAAACAAATAACATGTGTTGTCTGTCAGTGTCTGGAAAGTGCTCACGAATTTTAACTGGTCAGGATTACAAATCACAAAGACTGCAACACAATAAGATAATTTCTCTCTATTACTCCTCCAGTATAATTGAATTAGCTGTCAAAAAATAATGTGTCATGGGACAGATGTAACACTCAAAGCCTTTAAAATGTTCTCAACCTTGTCTGCTACTCTTCTTACACAATGATGTGCTTCATTGGACGTAGTTTGCTGCATGTACGCCCACTCTGCTGCGGTGCGAAAAGGAGGAAAGAGAGCTACAGTGCGAGCTGCAGCTAGGTCTGGTCTGGGACTCCCGACTCATTAAGGTGCAGGAAGCGGCTGGTTGGGGCTGCCCGTGTGGAGTGAACTGCTGATTAAAACTGGAGCTGCTGGCAAAGGTCGCCGACTCTGAGGCTGGACCCGAAACCGCCATGCAGTGTGGACAGGATGGGAGGTCAGAGAGCAGGGCGCAGTGGTCAATCCAAGCTGGTAACGATCCATATGAGAAGAAACAACTATGAACTGTCTGACTACTGTTGTTTCTACTGAGTATGAGGTCTGTGAGACAATGGAGCGGAAAAACTATGGAAAGAACTAAGCTGAACAAATGAAGATGAATATTACTTTACAATCTTCACAGCATTGAAGCATGTTACATTTTGAAAACCTTTGGACAGGGCCAGGCTAGTTTCCATGTAAGCATATTTTAAAAAATGTGGAAAGGGTCACAAGAATATGAATATGATAAGAATACAAAATAGCATACTAGTTTCTTCCCTCTCTTTAAAATATAATTCTCTTCCTACCGTATCTTATTTGTTTTGCATTTATTGTATGGGCACAATGTTTGTGTGAAGTATGGAGGGAGATGTAAATGTTTATATGTATGTTTTCTTTATTATTATTCATGTTTGTTCTGATTCTGGGTGGTCCTTTATACTGAAAAGATATGAAAATCATTCAAAATCATTTAAAATGGAGAAAACATTTAAGTGGCAAGGAACAATTTTTATAAATCATTTAATATTCATTTATTATTTAGAGAACCCTTTAGGCATATTTCACACAACCAGAGGTGTGTATATTACCGCTATTTTTTTCTCACGCCCTTTTAGTCAAACATACATGAATGCATACATTTGAGAGCTGCAGCTCTGGGCTGGTAAGAGGTCAATGTTTTGCTCAAGGACACTTTGACAATGGGGCCGAGGACCATTGAACCTCTGATTCTCTGGTTGTAAAATGGCCTGTCTAACCACCAGGGTCATCCTGTCACCCTGTTCACAGCACAAACCATGTTCTTTATATGGCATCAATGGGAGCAACTGAGTGAGAGTCACGAAGTGTAACACATACATGTAGGAGAGAGGCTGCCTGTTTTCTCCATGTGCTCTGTGTGTGTATGAGTGTGTGTGTGTTCAGGCAGCTGTGTAAATGGCTCACAACACCTGTGATCAATAGATTTCTATAAAAGCACTTAGGACTGTCATCAGTTAGAATCACCAGGCACCCACGTCTGCAAGAGAGATGTGAGACAAAGAAAGGTGAAAGGACAGAGACCACTAATGAGAACTGGCATAAGGCCCAACCCTTCAGCCAATCAATACCACTCTGAAGCAAAGCACTCTGCTCTACAATCATAGTCATTGATCCCTGATTGATAAATGCCAATAAGCAACCAGAACCTGCACAGAGCTGGAGGGGAAAAAGAGGGAAACTCTCCTTGTTCTACCCTTCTACACCCAGATATGAGATACTTATGTCAGTTTCAATGTATTTAGTAGAGGAAATGTAAAGCATTTGTTTTAGAGGATTCAGGTTGTCTCCTAGCATTAAATGATTGGGATTAGGACTGGATGATAAAACATGAATCCTGTATCTATATATTGTCACATTTACATCGATAATAACAAAGGAATATATCATTTGTTTACATTTTTGTATTTGGTGCATAAATATTACATTCTCTATTTGAGTTATGGCCATAGTGTCAGCATCAGTTATATTATATTGGAGGACACCAGTTTGGTGGCATCGACGATATGACATTCCTCACATGTTTTATGACAAATATTCAACAATTTGCTAGCTCCTTTTTGGAGTAAAATTCCCTCATCTTGTCAAACCATCACAGTTGTAAAGTTCTATATGACACAAACCAAGTAAATGAGCGTCACTGACCAATTGACCAGAATTTGGCTGAAAGAAATACCTGGAATAACTTGAATGACTAGTTTTTCACACTCATCCCACAAATCCCCAGAAATTACAGTTATATCGGATAATTTGCACGGCACGATTTATGCTCAGTGACGATGTTCAGCACTAATGCCACATTCATGTCATATCATTTAGACTGTAATTACAAGCAACTGAGTCGGAAAAACCATTCTCTTCAGTGTCCTCATTGCAATTCCAAGTCGGAGATAATGAGCATTTCTGACAGTACTCCCACTTGGTGAAAAGAACTACAGACATGTCAACAAACCAAGCCACCATTGCTGACAGTTACATTTTAATTAAATTCAATATTATCACTAATACAATCGATTCTAATTTAAAAGAAGCAACACACTGTTTGTATCTGGTTTTACTTGTTAACTAGAATTACCGCCCCGCGGTTGTATGCCTCCACCAACCAATCAAGTTGCAGTTTACATCCATGTCTGTCCAGACTCATATAATATATGTAGTGAAGACTTTGAAAGACTTTAATAAAAGGTATTAAAGCTAGGGTTAGTAATGTTGAAGAAACCACCAAGAGTAAGCTAGATTTTGAAAGTATACGACCACCCCCCCTTCAGGTCTCCCTTCAAAGCCACTCCACTCAAAACACACGAACGCGCACCGCCTGACCACTGCTGGAGGACGAGTCCACAAGAGAGCGTTGGGGAGAGGAGCGCAGCGCATCGTTGTCATCGCCGTAACCGTGTCCAACTACCTCATGTCTCATTCCCATGTTTGAAAACACCGAACATCATCATAATGAACGTAAACAACCAACATGGCTGGTTAGTACTCACAGCGTCACTTTTCAGCCCTTCAACTCACTCAGTTCTTCTCTCCATCGTTGAAAATCCAGACTGATGTTGACTCTGGTTTGACCTCTTGCTTTATCCAACCTCTTTTTGGTCGCAGCCTTTTCTACTTCTGTCTTTACTTCTGTCTGATTTAAAATGTTCAGTTCTATTATGAAAAGAAGTAAAACTATCCACATAAATGACGTTTTTGGTATTGCAGTAGGCTTTCAGCCAGATATGGAGCTGGCGTAAGCAACTGAACTTAACATCACCAGGGGCAAGCTCCAGTACGGGTTCAGCGGGGGGTTCCGTGGGTGTAAAGAACCGCCCGCGAGAGTGGACACTTGTTGCAGGTTTGGAGTTAATCGTAACCACGGGCTTGGTGGATGCCGCTGACGGGGAAGCCCTCTCAGCAGCTGCCGGAAGA
>NTHP01000066.1:400297-429967 GCA_003416845.1 Oplegnathus fasciatus | reverse complement strand
GGGAAGCCCTCTCAGCAGCTGCCGGAAGAGGGGCGGGCCGTTTCCAGAGAGGCACCTGAGCCAGAGGATGAGCATCCATTTGGAGTCGGAGAAGGTGGACAGCCCAAGTTTTCCAAAGCCTGGAACTTGTTTTCAAGTTGCAGGACTTCAGAGGTGCGGGGTTGAGTAGCGAAAGAGCCACGGGACTTTCTGCCCTTCACCCGATTCCAGGGCTTGGGCACAGATGGAGTGGAGCAGGATCGAAACTTCGGTTTTGCCCGAGGCTCGGCCAGATGTCTTCCCTCAGTTGTAAGACGGATGTAGAGGTTAGGTCACCACCAGCTGCCATTGAGCCCGACCACGGAAGAGTTGTATCGTTATACCCACAGACCAGAGCATTGCCGCTAGCTGAGCCCAGGATGGAGAGATGTTTCGATTGGGTTCCTGCAACGGTGGAAAACTCCAGAATCAACTTATCCTTCTCCATAAGTTCATTTTTCAGGCGAGAAACGTCCGATTTCAGCTTGGAGATGGTAAGTTCACAGAAGCCACACAGCACCATGCTGAATGTAGTTTAGGCGATAGTCTCCAGTAGCCACACCACTAAGATGTCTAAAAGGACAGGAGGACTGCAGAATTGTTCTGTTTGAGAGGTCAGTGAACAAGGCCTGGAGAAAGCGTCCGTGCCCTAGAAGTAAAATCCAATTGTAAAATTGCTTAAAATCCTCAGTAAAAGCGACCGGCTAGCCTAGCCACCAGGCTAAAAACAAACCTAGCTAAGCTAGTCGACAGTCTTGAGCGTATGCTGAGATTGTTACTCTGTTAAGTTACGATCCAAACATCCGATGAATACCACCCATTATCCAGTTAAAAGATATAGTTAAAAACAACCAAGATCTAAGAAGTGTATCGTAAAAAAGTAGCTTAAAACTGGATAAAAAGTCAGCTTATGACAGAGGTTTTTGGCGGACAGACACAAAGCAGCCGCCAAGGGGGGATCAATAGCACTGATTATACATGGAGGAATTGTTAGAAAGTGAGATTTTCGCAATTAAAAAAGTATACCAATGACTATAGATGCAAGGTCATTCTGACAGTAAATATTTATTTTTAATGTATGAACAGTGTTTTGAAGCTGACCTCTGCAAAAAATCACTTATATAGGGCACGTAGACATTAAAAGTAGGATATAATTTGTCCTCAAACTAAATCAGGCTCTAGCTCGGAAAGCCCTGGAGACTGAACCTTACCTGTCCATTCATTTTTGTGCTGAAACTTGTTGCCAGTCACTGGGTTAAGTGCTCCTCTGTTGTCCTTATCAAAGAATTAATCATAGAGGTCGACGATGCCACGGGTTGCTTTCGGCTTCTACAGCAATCAAACAATTGATGTAACATGCAGGTGGGGAGGCATCAAGAACAACACACTGTTCCAACTGTCAGCATGACTGGTTGTATCAGCCCCACCTGGCCAGTCAAGCACAGGATACAGTAATAGAAGCACAACAGGGGATACATGAAAAACAGAAGCATGTTCATTCTAATGCTGACAGAGACACTCCACTGAACGCAACAAGCCAGAATCAAAATTACTTAATGGGCCAAATATAATGCACAGGATGTTTCATTTGTCATCGACACTGAGGAGGTATTCTGCTAAAAAGATCTCAACCAGACGTCTATTACAAGTCTATTATTAAGTCCTAAGAAGAGTCTGTCATTGGGGTGAAATTACAGTTTGAATGAATTCCTAATAGAGGAATAGAGGAATTGTCTTTGTGCACCAATTTTGGTAAGCATCACTCCAAAATTGCTCATTTCTTGAACATGTAAGACAGATGGTAAAACACCACGTAAAGCACGTGACAGAGCCACCTTAAAAAAGCAAGCTCTTAACATCACAAAGCACTTATTAAAGTTGACATCCATAACTTTACAACCATATCGAAAATGACGGAGCATTTAGTGTTACTTTTGCAAACCTTTCCCCCCTCGCTGTTATCGGTGAGAACTTTGTGAAAATCAAATCAGTTAATTACAGAAGTGATAAAGTTACACCGCACAACTAAAAATTGCAGTACAGAAATGTCAAACACAATCCGTATTAAATCCCTTCTAAAACTAAAGTGTGAAAATGACAGTTTGTGATTGTGTACCTATTTCTTGGCTCAAATCAGTGACTTCATTGTGTCTCATCAATACAATGTGGTTGCCAAGCAACCAGTGGAGACTCCAGCAAGTTACTGTGCCCATCCAAGATATAGTCCAGCACATAACCCCGTGTAAAACTTGTCATTTTTACATTACACAGATGTTTGTACAGATTAAACACACAGGAAAAAACATGTTAATTAGTGAGCTTTACAGGTGCTGGTAGGTGGATTTTGTTACCTTTGGACAGAGCCAAGCTGGCTTCCCCCCCTGTTTCCAGTCTACAGTTACAGCTGCTGACTGTAACTTCCTATTCACCATACAGATATGAGAGTGGTATTGTTGCATGTCACGTCTCCTCTCTCCCTTTCTGCTCACATTTCCTGTGTATCTCTGCAGCCACTACCCTTCAAAATTTCCTCATTGTTGGTATTTTACAACAGTGACACACTCACACACATTTACTGATGACTGATGAATAGTTTTCATTGTGTTGTTATGTTACTAGTCACCGTAATCTGAGCACACCCCCTAAATATCATTAAGAATAAATACAGCACTATAAAAAACACATCTACAACATGAAAATTCTGTATCTGTACGAGAAATTTAAACATAACCTTAACTTCTTTAAGGCTTTAATCCGTCATTATGCAGCCAAAAAAAAAAGTGAAGGTCACTTCTCATGTGCACTTAATATCTCAGGATTATTTCGACAAGATTACAGCGAAATCTACGGAGTTTTCTTCAAGTTGCTCAGTGGACACAGAGGTTTGAATTCATCAAGGAAATGCCACGTATTTAAGACACCAAGTCTTAGATATCAATAACCTTTTACACAACCTCAGAAAGGGAAATATTCAGATAAGGCTATTTCACGGTTTGCCACAGCACTCCTATGCGGATTCACTGACATCAGAGCAACAAAAGCACTGATAAGAGAAAAATATGAAGAACAATTTGATTTATTTTCTCATGACTGTGTTCCAAAACACAGATGAATCAATACACAGTGAATCACAGACAGGATTTACACTGTTATCAGCTGTGTACACTCCAGCACATCTCCACGCCGACTCAGAGAGCCGAGATTTTATGGAAGCTTAAACCTTTTAATAATTTAACCGATTACACAACAATTTACAGCTTATAAAATACACACCAATCAAGAACCTGGTCATCTTAAGTGCAGAGATCAAACAAGCACACTTGACAGACCTTGGTAACTAATCCTGGGAGGCCGAATCGAGTGCCCAGACATGTTCAGTCGAATTAATGTCAAATCAAATGCTATTTCTTGACCGCCTTGTTGACATGAACAGATGTATCAGCCTGACAGGAAACAAACTTCTTTATCCACTGAGGCATGAAGGAACAAGTCCAGCTTTCACCACAGAAGGACACAGAGCAAAATATACAGTGTGTATTTTCTGTTTCAATCCAGACTCATGCAGCGTGCCGCCAGTCGGCCTTTTTCAGTCGGCAAATGCAGAGGCAGATCAAAACACTGAAAACAGAGTCACGTCCTGGCCGCAGGCCCAGACCACAGAAACAGCAGCAGTCATAAAAACACAGGTTGTAGGCCATACAATGGAGACACTCTATGAATTAGTAATGATTCAAATCATACTGTTTGCTCCTGATGCCGATAACCCATTTTGGTCGACTCAAAAGCCTCTACATGCTGAACACAACTAACTGCAGCATATTTTCCAGGTAAAACTGAGCCTGTGATGCTAAAGGACCACAGCTGCCAGTTTCACACAGCCAAAACACTCATTAAAAGGAAATGTGAGTGGGTATTAAAAATAGTTCCAGGTAAAACAATTCAAATGGCCCCATTAAAGAATCTTCTAATGTGGCAACACACCGGAGACATAATGAGATATTGGTTTATGAAACATTCATTCCTCTTGCCTTCTGAGAAACACAAAGAAAACTCTCTCAAGCCATACTATATTCAGAAAAGACTGACTCATTTCCACCCAGCTGTAAACCTGCTGAGCTGACAATCAGGCCAAGCAAGGCCCAAGAAAAAAGCCCACATCTGAGAGAGACACTGAAGCAGGAGTTTAGTATAAAAGGAAGTTCCAGTATTCGTCAACTTGCGTGTTATTCTCATATTTTTGTCCGTTTTGAGTATTGCTCAAAATAACATTTTACTCTCCTCTTAGATTGTAGCGATATGGAAAATGCGGACTCTGGCAAGAGCGATGTTATGGGACAAGGAGGGCGAGCCTACAACAGCCTTTCAAAAAACATAGAAAAAAATGTAATGTGAATGGTGTCACTGGTAGTGGCAAACCGACAGAAAATTATCATCTGACTCTGCAGGTAGCCTGGTTATAGCATCTTTCAGGCCAGAAGTTTTCATTCAGTCTCACTTCTCTCATTAGCATTGTTACCTCCAGCGGCAGGCAGCAGTTTTCAGTGAAAAAGCTCTAATATACCCACTGTATGTTACCTGACCAGCATCAAACGGCAGACAGACAAAGTTAGCCACTAGTTGGTGAACAGAGTGGAGGATTTAGCTGCTAAAGAGCCAGATTTTTCCCTCAGGAGTTGGTGGAGACCAAAACTGAGCTAAAAGGAGAGTAAATACGAGACCAGGTGGAGAGAGACACAACTCCAAAGGAATGCTAATGTTGCTTCACGTCTGCTGTTTGACCTTAACAATTTGTCAGCGTTGTATTTACAGCTTGCAACACTGCCCACAAGTGGCCAAAAAATCAGTTAATGCAGGTTTAAATTGAACAGAAATCACGTTAAATCTGTAGCCAATGGAGCAAACTGCACAGCATAGCAGATCCAATAAGGGGCAACTTGCCAGCTGATCTGACTCTGACATAGTTAATCGAATATGCTATGCAGTTCACCACAACAGCTACAGGAGTTTCCAGGGGACTACTTTCTGTGTTTGCTTTTGCTCGACTCAAAGAAAAGGGTTTGACATGATTTGACACCGACCTCATCAGAAAAATGACAGCATTGGTTATCTGTTCAAACACTTAAAACTACATACGTCTATGTCTACCTGACGAGGACCTCTTGTTGCTTTGTGAATTATGACTGAAAGTAGCATGAAGTTGTTATAGCACCGCAAAACATCTTGGGGAAAAGGGATGGGGTGGATGGTTGACTGGGTTGTCTGACTTTGGCGCAGGAAACCCCTGTTCACATTACCCTCGCCGACTAAACGTTAACATTGGTTTCTTTCTTTCTTTTTAATATGAGTCATTCTTTATGATAACAAACAGCACTGTCAAACAATATCAAACAAGATCGGAAAACCCACATACAGATGTCACTCGTTTATTTGACCAGGTTGCTGTTGCGTTACCACGGTGCTGCCGTGGCGGTAAAAGAGGGGGCTGCAGTTGATAACTGTAGACGCTAGGTGGCAGCAGAGTTCTTGAATCCTGATGACAGGATTTTACTTATACCCGCTTTGACCACAACGTGGTCAGCAATGTCAGAGTGGCGCTGTCTGTATTTCCGCTGGTTGACTCCATGGGAAGTGGAGCTGTGGAACCGGATTTATATATGTTGTTGTTAACAGCTCTTCTGTGAACTAAGTTAAACAAACTACAGTAAGATGTGTGACATCCTGAAACACAGCAGTCAGCACGTCCACGCAATTTTTATAACATGTGACTTCATTAAATCAGAGCTGTGCTTTGTGAAACATGACGCCGAATGTATCAGAAGAACTGAGGAAATTGTGGAAAGTCTGTTTGATAAGAAGTGCGTGAAAAATGAAAGCAATATGGGAGTGCGGCATTCAATGAACGCCTGTTTGTAAAGCACTATGGCCTGTTCACAGTTACTCCTTGTTTTTGGTTGCTGTGTGTGTGTGTGTGTGTGTGTGTGTGTGTGTGTGTGTGTGTGTGTTATAAGTTGTATGCCTGTATGGCTAATTTTGGAAGGCAATGCCAAGCAACCTGTTTCGTCCTTTCATTTGGAGGACTTGTTGGATCATTTCTATTAGTTTGAAGTCTGGAAAGCTGTAGGTGATCCTTTCTCCTATCAACACAGTTGTTGGCATCTCTACAACAAAGATGGTAAGAACAACAACTAGGTTGAATACTGTAAGTTACCATTAAGGGAGTGCTTGCAGTGCACATTATATTCATGCTATATTACACAGTATATAGCACCCAAACCAAGAATCAAGCCAACCATAACCCAAGCTTTTGAGACCAGACTACTGTCAATTACTAAAATAAAGTGCACGTATTGCTTGCTCATCGGCCTTTATTCTCATAGGTCTGTTTTCCTGGTACTAGTATTTCTGTTATTTTTTAATCTTTTACTCACCGAGGACAATCTTTAGAGAGAAAGAATATAGAAACAGATGAGTGGGCTCTCACATTCCCCAAGTGTATGCTTTAGTGGTTTAGATGAAGTCCATGTCAGTACCATTCATCTGGCTGCCAAGATGTTAGAGCCCACCACTGACTGATCAATTGGAGTCCCTCAAGGAATCATACAGCCTTATAAGTGAAAGGCTACTGAAGTTATTAAACCCAGAGACAGCAGCAGCAGCAGCAGAGAGGCAGAAAAGCCTTCTGCAAAGAAAGTGTTGTCTTGACATGGTTACTCATTCTCTAGACAGTCACTGAAAATGTAATAAGGGATGTTCAGACACACCATCAGAGAACCATTGTAGTCTTTTTCTCATTTCATCACATATGATTTTCTGGTGCTTTTAGTGTATTACACTGTACGTGCATTTTTCATCATCTCATCTTATGATTACAAGACACAGTACAAGAGAGGGCATTTTTCTACAGTTTTCTCATGATCTATAGCAAGTAGTTGAATGAATGAATGTGTCCCCGTGATTTTCTATCGTTACGTGTATGTTGATTTACATTCAGATCTGGAAACATTCTCTAAATATTAGAAATTACTCCACATGACAAATAACATATAACCTAATATCTAGCATTAATTACCATTTAATTGAACGTACCACCACTAGATCCATTGGTCAAACGTTTTAGTTTGGAAAGGAAAATCGCCTATAGTGTCATTCTTGTTTGACTTTACTAGCAGAAACTGCAACACGGCTCTGCACTTGTCTTATCTTGACCTTACTATTCTCTGATTAGTGCAGTAATATGAAAAGGAAAGAAAGAACTTTTTCAAAATAGCCTGATATTATCATTCTGATGCAACCTAGCAAAAAGGGGCTTTTTGTTTTCTCATTCACAGTCAGACTACATTTATTGAGTTGTTTTCTGTGCTTCTGGGAATTTGATTGAAGCCAACAGGTCTGAAGATATGGCAAAATTGATTTAAAATTCTTACAAATTATTGGTTGAATGTAAACAGTGAATTTCTTCAGTGTTTTTGTTACCAGTCTCAGAGCATGTTTTTCTATATAGTAATCATAGGCAAAGGAGACCATCTGCATTTAGACCAACGTTTTCTATTGGCAATATTATTAGTAATATTAATATTAATCTTACATGGGCACAACTAGAGATAAAGTCCATTATATGTATAATATGTGTCATTAGCACATATTGCGCAGACAACAAACCGTCCACTCAGTTTATACTAAATTTGCTTTGCAAAATATGTTTTGGTGGTAGTGTAATTGCTCCCTGGATTAGGTTTACTGGCAATGTTTTTTTTTTCCAATCCAGGAAGTGAGACAGGCTAAAAGGAGGGAGGTCAGGTTGGAAGACTGGGTGTATAAAGCATAGGACTTTGACACAGGAGATTGGAGATTGAGTCTTGTATCCCTTTAAAGCTGCTAAAACATCTATGGAGTTTCTGACCATTAGTAGTGCTAAGCAGCAATGTTTTGATGAGTGGGTCCCCATTTTGTTTGTATCTCATTTGAGTCTCTTCTCCTTACACAAGGGCATACACAAGCCCATGGGCAAAGCAAAACACATTCCTGATGATTTGGTGACGTTTTGGTGAGAAAAAAATGAATATAAACATAAATGTGTTTACTCCCCAATATACATTTCAAGTCAGGGAAAGATCATGTTTTGGTTAAATATTGAAAAAGTCAATGGGTTCCATCTCTTGGTTCAAGCTTCAATATTTAACCAAGATTAAAATCTGTCTCTTAACCGATCTTAACCGAGTGCTTTGAATTGCCGAAACATAATCATAAAAATGCTTTGGTTGACATGAACAGATATTGTAGGGAACAAAAATGCATTGGCAGTGTAGACTTTGCAGATCCAGTATGTTCAGTAAACCATTTCCTTGTTATTTGAGAACATAATTTCTGCAGCATTACATTTCCTACAACACATATTTCCTAATATAAATTATGAACATAATTTTTAGGAGACACGGTTATCATGGCAAATGCTACAGCTTATGTCCACAAGGGCTGCCAAACTCAATGAGAGTCCAAAAGTCCCGGTAGTGGCTTTAAGTACACGGAGAATCCGCAGATTCTGATATACAGACGGGTGACAAATTAAAGGAAAATCCTGAAAAAATGAGTGAAGAAACATAACAAATGCAGATGCTTCCACACAGATGCACTGCATGGTACAATTAAGTAATTGGCATGCTCTTTGGCATGTATAAAAATGCTGAGCAGGCCCAGTTGATTCTGATTTTGTATCAAGATGGCAAGAGGAAAAGATCTAAGTGGCTTTGAAAGAGGGTTCATTGTTGGGGCACAAATGGCAGGAGCATCAGTCACAAAGACTGCTCAACTGGCTCATGTTTCAGTAGGAACAGTGACTAAAGTGACATCTGCATTTTGATCTATGGGAAAGACTTCAGTAAATAGGGTCGGAAATTGTGGTCGACAGTGCACATTCGATGAGGGTGATGCTCGTGCATTAGTGTGATATGTAAGGAAAAACAGAAGAGCAACTCTTCCTCAGGTAACTGAGAATATCAATGCAGGATCCACTTAGAGGGAAGGGTCACTGCAAATCAATACAAAGTTGTTCTGAGTGATCACCTTTATCCTATGATGAAACATTTCTATCCTGATGGGAGTGGTCTCTTCCAGGATGACAATGCTCGCATCCACAGGGCACGAGGGGTCACTGAATGGTTTGATGAGTATGAAAATGATGTGAATCATATGCTATGGCCTTCACAGTCACCAGATCTCAACCCAATTGATCTATTTACCTATGGGAGATTTTGGACCGATGTGTTAGACAGCACTCTCTACCACCATCATCAAAACACCAAATGAGGGAATATCTTTTGGAAGAATGGTGTTCATCCCTCCAGTAGAGTTCAGAGACTCAATGAAGAATCAATGCCAAGGTGCACTGAAGCTGCTCCAGCGGCACGTGGTGGCCAAAAACCTTACTAAGACACTTCATGTTGATTTTTCCTTTGTCACCCATCTGTATATGAAGACCTTTTTTAAAATATTTTTGGCTGAATGGTACTGGACTTTGCTTTGTTATATAATTTCAATCCGTAATTTACAGTAACCTATATAACATAATATCATTGCATGCCTGAAAGTGGATTTTCTATAAGCGTAATAAACAGCGCTCCGTGCCCAGCTTCACGATGACTGTGTTGGCCTCCACAGAGGCAGACAAAAGAGAAGCCGAAGATCCTGTACTCCTGTCTCTGGTCTCTCATCTGACATGCACACATGCTGGTTATCTGTCAAGCAGATGTCATGTCTGCTCTAAACGGCTGCCATCTCTGCTCTCCAACTGGATTCCCATGTTTTTCATCTTGAGCAGATTCCACTGATGCCTTTCAGAGCTGAGTGACAGCCACAGTGTCATGAAACATGGAGGATTGTACAACTAAAAGGGGATGAGGGTCCCCTGTTAATCTGTACATTTGTGTGACATTGACAGAACCACAGTGATCTGGACCGCAGACTGATCCGTCGTCATTAGACGGAGGAGACGATAGACTGCGTTAAAAGTAGAGCAACGGGCACAGTCTGAAACTAAGAAGAATGGTTTGCTTCAAATTACTCATAGCTGAGGATCAGAGATTATTCTCCTCTAAATCAAACTGTCATGTAATTACATTAACAATGCTTCTAACTGAGAGGTATATTTAACCAGTTGCTCTAAATCAAACCTCGCCTTGGAAAACAATATTATCTCGTTAGTGGTGAGGCAGCCACCGGCACTGATCCCCTGTTGAATTGCGGGACGCCTGAGGACACTATTAAAGGAGCATCTGACCTGTCCACCCACTGACAGCTCAATATAAATGTTCCTCTTTTTAATAGACCATCTTGCTGAAAAATATGTCGACAAACCTTTTAAAAAAGCCATTTCAGGAGAACTCCAATGGTTCCACCCATTACATTTTATGCTCCAGTCCATTCACATAAACTTGATGCTCAGCCTCGGTTGCTGTTTTTATGGTCCGATGTGGACACTCGGCACTGCACTTCATTCCTGGGGAGATGTGAGCCAGAAGGCGAAAGTCATGGAGCGCAGCCAGAAGATGGAGGCAAGCAATTGATAGACTGCATTTTAGAAGCTTATATTTCACTTTATTCAGTCAGTATCCAGCCTTTAGTGAATAACTACCAGGCCATAGCGTAGCATTACTTTAAAATAAAAAAGGAAACTACCCAAGGCTGAACGGCTGAAGAGTTTCTCTCTGACTTCCTTCTCAACGTCGCCTGACTACAGATGAGCGCTCATAAATGTCTGCTAAGATTTATATTATCAAACTGCATGGAAAAGAGGTTTCAGGGGACAGTTGTTAAGGCAAATGTGTTATATTTACGATCGGGGGCTGCAAATCTGTAATCGTAAGTACTGGGAATTAGCGTTTAGAGAGGACATTAAACTTTCACAAACATGTTCTCAGACATCTTGAAATAATGCTATATGCCAATTCAGAGACAGATGTCGAGCTGTTGGAAAGCCTTCACCGTCTTAATGACGGCAGAGCTACAGCAAAAAGCCCTCAGAGGGGAAAAGAAAAACCATAAGATGAATTTCAATTGATCATGACGAACAATGTTACATGTCTCGAAGCAAGGTGTTAGAATATTGTTCTACTGCTTAGAATGTATCTAATCTTTGTTTTCAAAGTCTGACACTATGGCCCCCCCCTTAGACAAAATTGAGACAACTGAGGCCCCCCAACACCCACTCTAAGTTTTGTTAACACAATGCGTTGGGGGATATAAAGAGGAAGCATAATGTCGCCACGGATTCAGTGAGTTATGCTGTAGGCTACAACTTGGGCTACCTTTGTTTACTTAGATTTTGGCAAATTGGCACCATTAAAAGTATGCCAAATTCTGTAGCTATTAGCAGTTCCTGTTTGCAGTGTACCCATGAATGTACAGACAACTCTCACCAGATTACTTTGAATGGTAAGTGGGCTTTGAATCGCGGTGGACATCAGAGATAATGATATCTTCAGAAAGTGTAAGTCACCCTGAATATAAAAATATGTGTCTCATGTCATCTAAGCAGATTTGACTGAGTTATGACTCCATGAAGAAGGAGTGCTATTTTTGACGGACATTGCAGCAATCAGGCGCTAAGGGTTTTAAAGTATGTGTGTCATGTTTCTTGCGTCTTTCTAACTTTTATTTATGATTCTTCTACCTGAACTCTCTATAAACTCCACAAATCTCCATGCGCCACAGGAACCGTCCAGACATCAGGTTGTAAATATCAAATATGTTTGATAAGATAGTTCAGATCAGTTTGTGAGTCAATCACTGTGGCTAAGACTGAATTTATAAACCCCTCAAACTACCAGACAATCTGCTCAGACCCATTTCCACTGTGTCGCCTGCTGTATGTTGAACTTTGATGCACTATTCAGATGCTCTATTGTAGTAAACTTGACGATGTAGGTGAAAATAGGGCTGCAATGCTATATGCTTTCTTTCTGTCCTCCATCTGACTGGTTCTGCACAAACATGTCTCAGGATTCTGTAAGTATGACTGCACCTGTCTGCTTGTGTTTCCATCATGACTCAAACATCCCCGCCTGCTCCTCTGAAGCTATTAAAACTGCTATGATACACTCTATAGATATATACCGTGTGTGCTACTCCAGAAAACACTCAGCTAGAAACCATTCGTAGAGTATTTAGAGTAACACAACTCAACTTAAGTATTTACACGGACAATTCTTATAGCCTACGCCGGCTCATTCAATATGTGTGAGCTCGAAATATTCTATGAAAGTAGACATCAGAGGAGCAAACGTGTAATCTACGATTCCATGCTGGTATACATGCTGCTACTACTTCATTGACGAAAATGTTTGGATTCTTAAGCAAAACATGCTTGGGATGCATGGTGCTGGGAGCAGTCTGAACCACCAATCAACCCCCTCATGCCCTCTTCCACAGGGGAAGAGGGTGTGAGGCCAGGAACTCGATACTCCTTGCCATCTCACCTGCTTTCCCTCTACTCCCCTTTGAACACACATCTGCCCAACAGCTGTCCACCTCTGTTAATCTGTTAGTATTTTTCTTTATCCATCTTTCTCTCTCTTTTCTCTTTCCCCATTTATTTTTCCATTACATTTTTATTTTCATTGTACACACCATGCTTTCCTCTCTGTAAAAAGATCATAATAAATCACACACACACACACACACTACACCCATTCATGAATTTCTCTACCATATCAACCCCCATCTTGCACTCATGACCTATCGACCATCTGAGTCTTTGTAATGTAATGCTCGTCTCTCTGTACGGATGTCATGTCATGCCTGTAAATGTTACATCGCCTGTTATGTTTTGTCTTGCTTAAGCAACTAAATTTAAAAAAGTATCACATGTTGTACTGTAGCACTTTTAAGAGCGTTATCTTCGTTCCAGTAGAAAATGTGACCTTTTGCACATGTGACCTTATGTACAGTAACATATTTATGTAGAATCAGTGGTGTAAGGTCTGTGTGTGTGTGTGTGCATGTTTGTGTATGAGGGTGTTGCCAAGTGCAAACAGAACAAAATGGAAAACTCAGGACAGCATTACAAAACCACAAACGTGGTGTGCCTACAGAGGTGGCCTGGCGAAGAAGAGACAGACCTGGCATTCTGCAGGAGCTTAAGTAACCTCAGCACATTGGGCCCAGGTGTGCAGGATTACTCGTTAGCGGGCTGCAGGGAGAGAACAGGTTAGACACACCTCCAAGAGGATCCCAGAAACTCTCATGATGACACCCACAGGGGCATCACAACTCTTACAGTATATGAACCATATAAGAACCTATTTCAGTGATGTGCTGGCTCTGAGGTAGACATTAAAGGAAGGATGCACAGCTATTGCTCTGATGCAATCCTTTAATTTTTAATTCTATGTATCGTGTTTTCATGATTTTGCGCTTTGTATCATGAAGGACACAAACCACAAATATATATATATTATATATATATATATACACATATATATGTATTAATGACGTCAATTGACACAAACATAGAAATAGAGTCTACAAAGAGGCCATAAATTGCCTCAGTCAGTCAGTATGTCCACATTCTAGGAACCAGCAAATACAAAGTAGACAAACACAGAGTAAAAATCACAGCAGAGAAAAATCTGGATGCTTATATTCAAATTAAGCGATCAATAACAAACATTTGTCAAGTAAAGAAAGTGCAAAGATTAATTGTAAACATTCATGAAGAATGTAAGAATACAAACATATTTGTGTGTATATAAATTGGAAAAATGGCAAAGAATGACCTTTCTATGGACTTTGTATAGTCCTGTTGATTTCACTGTGAGCTCATTGCTTTGAATCACCTGTCTATACACCATTTATGTCAGTCAAATGATTTGTGGTCTTCATCCTACGGAAGGCAACGTGTGCTGAAAAGTTGATTCACAGTATTAAAAATTAAAAGACACTGCACTAGAGTTAGGCTATAAATGTACAGCTTTCCCCTCCTTCCTTTAATATTAGCAGCACGACCAGAGCATAGGAACAATATGTTTCAAAGCTGAACGATGGCACCATTCTTCTTTATGATACATAGATTATAATAAGTCACTAATTCCAAAGTTAATGTTATGTAGCAACATGTATCAAACTGCCTCTCATATAACACAGTCTGTAGAGCAGTGAATCACAACAAATTAATCACTTCAAAAATTCTTCAACACATTAAAATTTCAACAGAGCACAGAAACCCTGTGACAAAGAACAGAGCCGTGGCCAATTTGAAAGGGGACTGTACCTCCTTGCGCTAAGCTTCAACCAAGCATAGACCATTAACTGCAATACAATTGACTAACTTTAAAGGAGGTTGCTCTAATTGCTGGGTAAGGGCAGGCTTTTAGTTTGTAAGACCCAATTACCGCCATGCTGTTAGCTCTTCTCCACTAATTGCATTCATCAGCTTAAATCGTTATCACCAGGCTTTCCTTCGATTTCTATCAAAATCCAAAAATCCTCATTTCTTTGAGTTTCAGAATAGCTAGAGGTAACTCATAATGTGGCGAGGGATAATGGGTTTACATTTGAGCTGTAATTAGAGAGGGAATGGAGATAGAAGACTGCTGGCGTATCTGATTCTGATGCAGTATGGGTCCTATCTGCCACAATGAAACACAGAGACAGATTTTACCTTAAGCTATTGTCCTGGTCAGCATTTGCTTGAAAACACTGATCAGATGTAAACTGACATTAATGTAGGCAAAGTACAGATACAGAGATTAAGTAACATTTTGGTTTATTACAAGTTCTGTCTTGGCGATCGTTTCTATAATAATGTATTCACAAAGATAATTGCTAAAATCTAGAAACGAGGCAACACTGTGGTCAATCAGACAGGTTATAAACAAGCCAACAGTTTATCAAGATTATCTAAACCTGTGATTCCCAACAAGATGCCCCTCTACAAAAGATGATTTGATAAAATTTTGATTTATAGGCCTATTTCTGATTAGGACAAAAAAAAATAAAACGCATAAAAATTAGTGCGATGACTGTCATATACTGTACATATATTGTCACAATTACCAGCAACCTTCCAGCTACTATAGCCCGAATGTTGTCAGTCAGTCAGCTGTAACACTTTAACACCAAGCGTTGCAGTTGAGAGTTCATGAATACTAGTTAGCAGGCAAACAGAAAAGCCAAATACATAGCTAAAAATAATGGATAAATGGTTAATACGTCCAGCTTCTGCCACTCCATCTGATAGTAGTATGAACATAAACTTGCATCTGAAATGTTGGTACTCATCCCTCATTGCACCAGAAAACTGTATACGTACACAATTATTTCAAAGATCTTGATATACTCCAAAACAGACATAGTCAACAGGGTGGACAGCTGACAGATACTTGATTTTGTCCATAGGCACATTTACACATGTGCAGTTGTACTTGCACATACAGTCCGCACAGTCATTGGGGCTCCGTCTGAGTAAACAATGGCAGATAACCAAATTACGCTGACCCTCACAGTTATGTGGACACTATGTAGACACGAAATGTATAATTTGAGTTAATGTAAGGTAGATCAAAGTTGAATGATGAAGTCGGCCTGTGATGTTTACAACAGACAGTTTGGGTAATAATTCTAACAATCACCTTTGTTTTCTTTTTCAAGTCACTTCGGCTGACCTGAAGGTTTGTCTACAATCTGTCTGATCATCTGTAATGATAATAATGATGGTCAAAACTACAAAAATGAAAACAGAATTTCCCTTTGAACTCATAGCAGATGTATAAAAAGACTTTTTATCACCAAAACATTACACACGTGATAAAAAGAACAAGCTCGGGAGTGAACTAAGCATGTGAAAAAAACGATTGGCATTCTCTCAGCACGTACGCTGTCCCCCTGCTCCCCTCCGCTGGCTACACAACCACACACACACAGGATACAACCAAGGCCACACTCAGCCACTCATGGCTCATCTATACAGCTGCCATTCAGATGCGTATAGCAGAGGACGTTTGATGGTTTTCTAATCTCGGTAGCTGCCACTGGGAGATGGGGCGAGCTGACCCCTGTCATCCCCACAGTGCATCTCAAACAGCCCCACATCTCCATCTCAATCTCCTTCTACTCGCTATCTCCGTCCACCATTGTGTCGTCCACCTGCTCTCCAAATGTCAGGATGAATGCTCCACAGCCGCATCCCCGAGCTTCCCCAGGGTGGGGGTGACCTGCTCTGCCGCCGCTTGGTATAATGTCATGCTACCCCTGGGCAAGGGTTCCACGCTGACCTGCTGTGTGGAGTGTGCAGCAGGCTGATGTATGCTACCACACAACAACAGAGATCGAGATACAGTACAGTATATATACTGCATTAATCTTAATTATTCAACTAACAATATTATTTACTGATATACTTTTGACTTGTCTGGTAATCTTTTACTACATTTTGTCAGTTTTAAGGCTCGATAGAAAAAGGTGAATAAAGAGAAAAGCTGAAATTGGTTAAATATTAAATGAAGAGACTACCATGCAGTAAAAAACTTCTTTTTTCAATCATTTAGCAATTTCCCTTTTGATATTTCTTTGCTGGCACACTGTGAACAAAAAAATGAAAATTTGCATTGTTCAAAACACAATGACTAAATATACCCCAGAGCTATTCAAAGTTGGACTGTCACGTATTATATTACTTTGAATTTCTAAAATAATTTAAGCCCTTAAACACTAAAAAAGTACTCTGCTGCTGCCTGGTTCTCATCAAGACCCATCAAGCATGAAAAGCTCTCTTCACAGCGTTTTTCTCTCCAGGCTGGCACAGGGAAACAATTCTAATTTCTCTAGTAAGCATTTTTTAGAATAATAAAATAAGTTTAATTTTTATTAATATGACACATCCTAATATATCTTTCCCAAAAATTAATCTGACTGGGACAGTGGGGAGAGGGGGAAAAAAGTTATTGTCAGGCAAAAAAATTAAAAGAGCATATGTTGGATTCTGCCATTAATTTGGGCTCCGGAGAATCAGTTTGTTCCTAATATGAAACACTGAAAATGGAGAGGGGGAAAAAAGTTAAAGCCAATTTGCATAGAATACAAAAAAAAATCCCCTGAAGCATGAAAATCAGCTTGAAAATGAGCCATTAGAGTGCGTCACACAGTTTTTAGAAAGTCTCTACCATAAGCAAATATGGAAATATTCCACTGAATTCAAATGAGAGCCAGTGCAGTTTCATCTTCTTAATAAGGCAGCATGGCCCCTTGTGTGTGTGTGTGTGAATATAGAACGGGACCTTGATTTAAACCCAGCGTAAACCTGAGCTCCAAAGTCATTTTGATTCTAATTTGTGGAGCAATGCATGAGCCATGTGGCTTAATGCCTTATATTTAAAAATGTAACAGAGTTTACGACCTGTAAACGACACTGCTTAGAGCGTTTTTATCTCAAGGAGAGGGAGCCGCTGCCATGTTGCATCAAACAGCCTCAGTGGGAAATGTGTTTTTTCACGCCTGTTTTCCTCTCTACCACATTTCAGCGTTTGCCCTCGCAGACACTGACCAACAAACCACAGAGAGCTTGATTACAGTTTTTTAAATGAGACAGAGTGAGTTACTGTTAAGAAAAAAAAAGTATCCAAGTATCTAAATAGTTGAGTAATGAGGCCGCCATTTGACCTGGTCATATCATCCGTCTAAGTCCTATCGACAAGACCAAAACAAATTGTACAGCCCAAAGGTACTTGTTATCACACTCTCTCTCCAGACCACTCTCCTCTCGCCCTTCCTCTTCCTCTCCACTCTTTCATGACTAGCTAATGAATGCAGATGGTGCTCTGGGGGATGCAGTGGTCTTATTACAGGGGTTATGTGTGGGTGCTGTAAGCTCAGCGTGCTCCAGTCAGGCTATGGTGAAAGGTTCAATTGCTTTGGCGAAGCCCCCACCTCAATAAACAGAAGGGCTAAAGAGGTTTGTTTATTGGGCCCACCTTGACTTGACCTCCGTAGCTCAGGGACAGGCTGCGTGATTACCTAAGTGTCAGTGCAGCCCAGGGGAGAACGGGGCCAGGCTACTTGTATTGGCCCCCTCTCTTGCTCCTAATAAATCACAGGAATAAGCGCACACAAACCACAAGAGCGGGACAAATGCAAAACCAAAGAGACAGCGATGTAAGCCCAAAGATTAAATGGTTTATCCAACATGTTTGCAGTCAAACAAGCGGGATTTACTACTCTACTGTCAGTCTACAATCATCTAATATATTCAGAAAATATTGAATGTATTGATTAGGCTGTCACACGAGAAGGCGAAAAGTAAACATGAGATCCCCCATGAATGAGTTGCAGCGGCCGAAAAAGTATAATACATGGCCAAAAGTATGTGGACGCCTGATCATTACACTTGCGGTGCGATTGTTGAACCAAAACCATTCATGTGCAGTTTTAAACAGCCTCCACTCTTCTGAGAAGGATTTCCGCAAGATTTTCGAGCCTGGCTGCAGGGATTTTCGACCCACTCAGCTACAACAGCATTAGTGTGGCCGGCCACTGATGCTGGGCGACAAGGCCCAGCTTGTAGTCGGCGTTCCAGTTCATCAAAAGGTGTTGGGTGGGGTTGAGGTCAGGGCTCTGTGCAGGCCAGTTAACTTCTTCCGCACTTCACTCCACACTAAACCATTTCTTTATAGATCCCCCTTTGTGCAGGGGGGGCGTTGTTGTGTTGAAACAGGGAAGAGAATTTCCCAATTTGTTACCACAAATTCAGCTATTGTCTAAAATATCATCGTATGCTGTAGCATTTCCCTTAATGTGAACTAACAGGCCTGGATCAAACCATGAAAAACACTCCCAGAACAGTACACAACAGTATGTGGACATGGGTGTCCACTTACTTTATAGCATATTTTACCTCATGTTTCTTGATTGCATTCATGAGGAAAAGAGAAGGTGCTTTTCACTACAGTTAAAAATGCTGAGCATAATATACACACTGTATCCCACATCCATATAGCACACTTATTCTAACTGGGTTTTGAATTATTGAATTATTATTTAAAGTACACTCAAAGATGTCAGTATGCATACTAATTTCACCTGACACTGGACACGCACAATTCTATAGTACATGCTAGTTGTATACAGTATGTACTATATAGTATTTGTTGTAGTATACTGTTTTTACAATTACTTAAAAAAATCTAATTAACTGTAAATAATGTAATATATGTGCCAAGAAGAGCCAATCATGCCACTGCAAACTTCACAAAATTTATCAAAGATTTAACTTTGTTTACTGTGAGCTGTTTCATCACTGTGCACGATTTGTTTAAAAATGTTTTGCAGCTTTGAGCTGCTCATCCATTTCCTTTGTGCATTACATCATGGAACAATGGTCACACCAGTACACTAAGAAAGTTCTTAGTATGCACACTGACCCTTTTTTAAGAACACTTGTCACTTTCCCAGTGTGAACTCACTACACACTCAAAACTTCTTCACAATCAGTATGTAGCATGGGCAGCTTGTAGACCTTTTTCACAGCTGATATTTTATCTTGTCAGAGTCAGAACCCCACAGGTGTAATTAATAACATTAACGATGGCTCTGTTGCATTAAGTGTCCCAGTAATCCATTCTGCCTTGGTGGGAATTAGTCAAATCTCAGGCTGGAGCAGTCGCAGACACCCGCTGTCTTCGCCCCCTCTAAGTGCAGACTAAACATGAGTTTTTTCTGCCATGACATGCCAAAATATTGTGCCAAAAAAGCACTATTGCTTCACAATATGAAATGGAAAAGATGCTTTTATAAGGAAAACTTAAAAGTGATTGTTGGCAGTGGTGAAACTGGGACTAGGAATGTGTCAGAAACAAAAACATTAAACAGCAAATCTTTGGACAAACATTTAGCTTCCTGATTGTAAACTTTCCAAATTCAGCAGCAGCTTTCCAGAGCCGCCGTTTAATTTATGTCTCTGAGCACAAGTCTTGTATTATTTCTTGTACAACAGTTAATTACATTTATTTCTTGAGTATGTGAAGATGTGAAGATTAGTATACAGTATATACTTTATAGTAATTGTATACCGTGGATTTGGGAAACAACAGAAAACAGAAAACTAAATGTGGTGGTGCCCTCCTCAGGCCAATCAGTTTCAAAAAAATGAACAATGGCATAATACACATATACCCTAACTTTTAAACATTCAGTTTCTTTCCATGTCCTGTAGTCTCTCCACAGGTGAATCTGAAATGAAGCTGTTAAATGGTCAAATTCAGCAGCTGGTGAAGTCAAAAATTAGGCTGACAGGGAGTTAATTCTGCTGTCACAGCTTTTTCTTCTTCTGTCTTCCACTTGATTTGAAACACCTTGACAAGGCACACGCTATGATGCATTTTGTTTCATATAATGATGTGCGTCCCTTCCCCGTGCAGTCTATCCGGTCATGGCCCTGGATTTTGATGCCCTATCAAAGTCTTTTGCTGGTCATGTTTTGGTTTTCAGCCAACGTGGACCCGTTTCCCTCCAGCCATTGTGTGCTCTTTGTCCTCCAGTGAAATACGGCTCATTATTTCAATGTGTAGTCACAGTTTCTACCGATATGCCCAGGGATCAGGCCATCTCTCCATTAAGGGAAATCGCTTTGAAAGGTCTTGTCCACTGCCACATACACACGCACACACCAACGTGCACTCACTTACTGTACTGGTATTACTTTTTCCATGCGATGCTTGACGCGCATGACTGCTCAGCTGCTGAATTCCCATGTGCACAAAATGCAACCTTACAGTACATCTTTGCCTTGCTGGTGAGCAGAGAAACCACGAAACCTCGGCTAATTGTATCGGTTTCTTTTTAAAAAGTCAGTGAGGTGAACTGTGGCCAGCACATGTGACGGACTGTAAAGAACTGGTTGTGAGATACTGTCACTGTCGCTGTACCAATTTATTCAGAAAGCAGTCAGTGAGAGAACTGTAATCCATCTGAATCACCGTGATGTGTTATAATTTACTGATGCAGTATAAGTTGTATCATATTTGTTATGATGCAACTTATTCTCTTTTACTGTGATGATTTATTGTTCAGGGTCAAAATTACATAATTTATATATATATATATATATATATATATATATATATATATATATATGTGTGTGTGTGTGTGTGTATAATTATATTTTTAGGAGCTTAAAATGCTGTATCTTTCCCAATTTGTTTGAATAACATGAATAGAAAGTCTGTTTAATGACTCCACATACATGGCTGATGACTGAGGGATTGTTGGTTTAAATCTCTGGGAAAAGTCATAAATAAATGTACATGTGCAGAGACAATCAATGAGTAATGCTGTGTCCCTTAACAAAGTTTAGCAGGACACTTAAAGGGTAAAGCCAGTGTACTGTATGTATAATTCTGCATGTATTTGTTTGTTTTTCTTCCGAATGCCATTAAGGCCCATGAAATATCTATCCTGCTGGTGTATTTTCCACAGTCTGATGGTGCTGCTGTCTGTTCTCCTGCCCTCCTGGAAGTCAAAAACTCCCATTATTTTCCAAAATACACTAAAAACTGTTTTCTTGATGAGTCGTTTTAGACTTTTTATGGGCAGTGACTGCAAGGTAAGGGTAGATAAGGGAAATACAAATAAATAACATTACACCAGTACTTTTCTTTAATCTCAGCTTCTGCAGTGGAGCTGTTGATCAGCCAGTAGCAGCGGACTTTGGTTGTTCTGGGCAAGATGCCCTGGAAAAGTAACAATGAGGAACACATGCAATGCTGTACCTATGTGGCTTCTGTGTGACGACGCGCTGGTCAGTTGTCCCCAGAGAGACACCATACAGATGGTCAGCAGCAGCACCCTTCTGCACACGCTCTGTAGGTCCCTCTCACGCATTCTGGAAAAAAAAAGGAAGACAAAGAATAATCAGCGGTCAGCCATATTTAGGCTACATCACACAAACACTCAGATGTGCAGGCTGGCTCACTTGGGCCTGTGCCAACAAGCTCCCAAAGCTTCGTCTTGGCAGTCAGAGGTGGTCAATTAGAGTAACTCCTGAAATCACAAAGCTTGGATCTATAGAGCTTTAACTGGATGCCTTTGCTGTGTTAAGGATAAGCCTGCTGAGGGCCACACGACAAGGTTCCCCAATGTGGCAACACACTGCCAGGAAATGGAAATAAGTACCATAACAACTCATATCAGCGACAGTCTTCTATTAGTGGCTTTGGTGGTGAAGTAAATGAAGTAAATTTGGCGAACTTTTACATGCAAATTCATGCCGTTGAAGGGTAGGAAGTCATCTTGACACTGATGACCTTTGGGAACAGAGAGCAGAGTCCAAAATGGAGGACGTAGCTCATTAGCTGTGCTACACGATCCAGCTTTATTTGACCTCCTCTATTAGAGTAAACTGTTCCAGAAAAGAGGAATGATTTGCAGACAGTTATGCCACAGGAGTCGATGATACAAATACGTCTTCTGAATAGCTGTGTGAACTTATTGCCCCATTAGCAAACAAGCTTAATTGACTGAATAGAACTAGCATGTTCCCAGCTGGAAAGCGTGTCAACGGTTAGCTCACCAGCTACAGTAGTTCACCAACTAGCTGTGCCAGTAGTCACAATGTTTCCAAGCCTCTAGCATCAAATATTTCGCTGTGCCACTTTCTGGTGTGACCGAGCCTTTACTGTACTGTACTTTACCATACAGCCCTCCTCACCTTTTTTAAAGCAAGCGTGGATTTACCTCATGTTGATTCAACAAATGTTTGGTTGCATTCACATGTAATCATATGACATGTAGGCTACTGTATGCAAACACATTCAGTGATCATTTTAAAACTATAAACCAGGGTTGCCAACTTTCAACAACCAGTGTCTTGTCCTGTGTTTCTGACAACTTCTTTTTATTAGTTGAATTTATGATTTTCTAAACACTGAAATTCCTGTCCAAGAAAATATGTGTTCTTTACCTGTTGCCAAGTACTGTGAATTTAAGCAGCAAAACCGAAAATACCCGTAATTATAAACTAGACAGAAAAAAATATGTTTGAGTTTAGTAAGTAAAATAAAAATGTGCTGTGATGGAGCTCAGGACTCAACTTGAGGACAGCCGGTGTGCTATGTTACAAATGATTTGACTGTGGCCTATAAGCTTGGAATCTGTGTATAACAGCTAACCTGTCTGAAGTGTAGAAACGTACAAAAGGTCAATTACATCCGTTAGATCTTGACTGATCCTGTCGCCGTGTCAGGGATAATTAATAGTTATGAATAATTAATGAAGTCACCACTGCTGTGCCATGTGTGTAAATGCGTGCAGAACCTCTCCCGCTTTGGAGATGCACATATCGTTCCTGTTGTTGTGTGATGGCTGCCGGTGTTTGATAAACTCAGAAGACAGAATCCCACAAACAGCTGTAAGCCACAAACAAAACTTCAGCTCCTATTAACGTTTCGGCAAAACCCGGATTACATTCACTACCATGACGGAACAATTCCATAGTAATACTATGGTATACTGTACTGCACCATCATGGTAGTGACCAAATTACCATGCCACTGTATTTCTATGGTACAACAGTACAATAAAATTAAAACAGTTATCTAATTATATCTATAAAAGAAGAAAAACTAGATACACATTAAACTTTAAATATAAACATGATGTATTAACTTTAACAGAAAAATCCAGTCAGTGTATAATTACTTAATTCATTTCTCACAGGAATACCTCAGCACTTCAGATCTGATTTTGACTGTGACTGTTTTTGTCCTCATTGCTGAGCTTCTGTTGCATCGCCATGTTTGTCATTATTGCTTAAAAAAATACTAATAATAATTGACTTATCTATTTATTAGTACCTCAATTCAGTGTAGCTAGAACTCATATTTTCATTTGATAATATACTGTATTGTAGGGTATACATACTTATGGATGTCCATACTATTTTTTTTAAGTATACATGTATACATTTAATGTATACATACTGTACATGTGCCATTGTACCCTGTAGAACTGTACTATGGCAACTGTTACATTGCTGTATGGTACACTTTTTATACCATGGCCAGCACTATGGCACAGTGTTGGTACACTGGCCAGTGAAAACTGTACATTATTTGTACCATGGCCAGTACCATCGCTGCTACCATGAAGTACAAATTTTACGTATGGCCAGTACCATGGTACATTGCTTGTATCATGGGAAGTACTATGATAAAATAATAATAGTATAATACCATGGTACTTTTTGTAAGGGTTTATTGGTGAGGCTTAATCACATTAAAAGTTCTATATTTCTGGACATTTCAATTAATCATTGATGTAACTGATGTGAAATTGTAGAGCAAAGTGAATGAGGCTAAACTCAACATGAATGAAAGGCCTTTTGTGGTTTTGAGGTCTGTGTGTGCGCCTGGGTCAACTAAAGCCACGTGAAATGTGTCCTTTGTGCACTCTGTAATGTTTATGGACCAATATTGGTGCTGAAATGTGGATAAAAGTCTGATGTTCAGACTTTGTCTTGTGTGCGGAGAAAGTCTATTTGACCTATATAACTATAGTTTTTCATGAAGGAGTGGCTTTGTGGTTTCCTCGCGTGTGGTTTGTTTGAGCAGCGTGAGACAGAGCCTGAAAGCGGGCGTCTCACGCCAAAAGCGTGAGAGTTGGCAATGCTGTATAAACACACTGCAATTTATAATACCCATTTAAATCTGGAGACAGCTAGAACAAATGAAGTCTGTTTACTCTCTCTGTCTCCCTCTCTCCCACTTGCTGTCATCCTGCTACCTGGGAGGTGAGTAATGCTGTTTGTGTGGTCTGTCTTAATGTGCTCAGCTCAGTAATCTTCATGTACTTTCAGAGGGCTGTTGTCCAGTAATACACTTCATCTCCATCTGAGAGGCCTGTGGAGAGCGGAACAAGGAATGCAATCAGTGGCTCATCTTACTGCCAAAAGAACTGGCCTCCTCTCTCATGAGAAAGCAGCAAATCACAGCTCTGCTTTGAACTCTGTTCCAGTGCAGCCACTCAAATTAGTAAAATGCTTGGTTTCATGCAAAGAGATCAACTCTTGCTTATCTGGCAGAGACATATGAGGGAGATGTTTTGCTGTGACTGCCTTTGTACTGGCAGCCAGAGCTGGGTGAGATCTTAACAGGAGGCTCTAATTCTGTACAGTATGAGACAGCTGACGCAATCAGGATGTTATGAGCACACAGACTGTAGACAAACACAGACACAGTGTCTGTAGCATCACCAATAGATTTCTAAAGGGACTATATGAAGCCTGGGATTTAGGTTTTCGTTCGTTTCCATCTGGTCAGGTGTTGAAGCCAAATGATCCAACTTTGGGCAAAAGTGTTGGAGCCTGGGTGGACCTGAGGTGAGGTAAACAAGCGGCAACCATGAGAGAGGACTGTGATAGGCTGAGACATCTGTCAATCAAGACAAACTCAGCCTGCAAATACACATATGTAAGCCTCAATATCCTCTGAAAAATCAAGTTGCAAGACAACCGCCAAGGCACCTTTTGAAAGAGTTTCCTGATGTTAAATGTACCCTTCAAAGTTTTGGACCACTGGTCGCGCTACGGAGCAATGTTTTTAAGAGTGTGTCCCCTTTTAGTTCATAACTAGTGCACACGCACAAGAACACCCATGCAAGCAGGAATATCACATCACCTGCTTGCATGGGTGTTCTTGTGCGTGTGGCAATAACTCCAACAAATGTAGCAATGTGCCAACAAAAAGCAAGGAGGAAGAGCGGCTAGCTAGCAAACATGGGTGTAAACAATGGAGGTTTCAGATTCTTCCAAGAATCGGCTATGCAAATGTTTTATGAGGAAAGAAATGCATTCAACAAATTTATTAGGCCTCAAGGATAAACACAATGCATTTTGGTAAGAAAAAGTGAATGTAACATAACACAAACAAAAACAACACAAGGTACCTTTAATTTCTATTGGTCATTCCACATCGGGTTCAACACTCAGCCCTTGTGGTTGCCTACAGGCTTTTTCTGAATTTGTCTGATTTCTGCAAAATATTATGTTACAAAACAAATACACACGGCAGCATCCAGTGTAACTGAAGTGGTTCATTAGATCTTTTTGTCTGTTCACTGGGGACTAACCAGTTAAATGAACTGCCGCAGAGCTAGAAAACTAATTTTCACCTGCACTCCATGTAATTTTCGTACAACACATACTGCCTCCGACACCAGAACAGATGATGAACACATGTTTCAAATATACAAGTTCCGCCTCACTTTCAGTTTATTACCTTTAATTTCTTCCACTTCTGTTTACCTTAAAAAAGAGAATATTAGACCCACGTTGAATAGTTCAGCTTCTTAATTAGTTATTTGCCGTTATTGATAACAGGAAAGGGAGAAAACTAATAAATTTGCTCTGACAGCTGAACTCCAGAAATAATTGGAATTTGAGTGCATGCTGCCCCGCTTGATGAAAATGAAACGTCTAGCAGTTACTCTGTGACTGTTGGTAGATTTTGGGGTTGAGCAGCAGAATGCTTGTTTGGTTTTATTCCAAACAAGATTTAAATCTACTCTAGCATCTAATACTACAATTTCCATCTTGCGTCTGGTAGTGTTCAGGTGGCCTGTTGGAGCTGGTTAACAGGAAAATTATTCCACCTGATGGATGTGGCACTGAGACCAGGTGGCTCATCACAAAATGGCCTGATCAGGGTAAACCTATTTCATGATAGGTTAAGGCTGATTTGTACATGCTGGAGGCACACATACACATTTAGTGTGAAGATCAGTGGGGAGGCAGTTTGGATATCATGCTATCATATCATGTCAACAGCAGGCACACACATCTTCTCCAACCTGTGCTCCTTTTGTGTCCTCTTATAAATGAACTTTGCAGTTAATGTATGACACAGTTACACCCTATCCAACTGTGCATGTAAGGTCTGAGTGTGCATTTGAAGATTGGCTGACTAGAGCTGTAGTTCTCACTATACTTTAGTTCTTCAGTTCCTCTTGAAGGACTTTTTCAGGCCACTTTTACCGCACAATCCATAAACGGCCTGATGTTTTGCGACTGCTGACTCAACCCTGTCTACTAAAAATGATGTTTACATACTGCTAATTTACAAAGCAAATATATTTTGAACGGAACATAATGCTTTCCAGATTACTTGTTTTTATCAAGATACTGAGAAAATGTTTTCATGAACGTATCTGCACAAAGTCACAAAATATTCATACTGCACGTAAAATATTCACATATACCATTTATTTTACCTTCAATATTGTCTCATGGCAACTAAAGCATAACTAAACTTTTCATAGTTATGTTTAGGCCACTCAAAGAACTTCAAGCGTTGTGTCTCAATTCCATACTAATTCTACACAGTACTACATACTACTTGTCATGGTATACTGTTTTAGCAGTTAGTATACTGGTACAAAACAATCAACATACTTCAGTGCTTTATACTAACAGGAAGTGATACAATGTGCAACATCAGACATTCATCAAACTGTGACTGCCGATTAAACTTCACAAGCAAAAAGCAAAATGTCTTTCTTAAGATTTAATACTTTTTTTGTTTCTTTCTTTTCCAAGATCTTTCTGGAGCTGTTTCACCGTCACCCACAACTTATTACATTTTTTTCCAGCTGTGAGATGCTCCTACATTTCCTTTGTGCATTGCATTGTGGGAGAAGTGTCCATCAACAGCACACTCAGAAATCAAAGGTATTTAGTTTGCATTCTGTCTGGTTTGACAAAGCAGACTATATGCTTATAATGAATATGTAGTATGGATTTGGGACACACTGATGGTCTTTTACCAAAACCTTGATCTTTCCCCTAACCTGATGTTCTTGTAGCCTGAGCCTACAAACCCCCAGCCTACAGTGTCAAGCCCTCAACTTTGTACAGCCTTCGTCCACCCCATACACCTGCCTACTTTCCACCAGTGCTACGTTAACACACACACACACAAAACATATTGGAACATTAGTTGTAAACATTAATATAAACAACATCATGTTAGGAGACAGGCTTGGTTGACTGCACCATGAATATCAAAACAACTAAATGGAATATGAACACCACAAATTGCCTCACTTTTCATTCTGAAAAAACAGGTGCTGACTAGATGTGGCTTTTACACAAGGAGACATCATCTAACCACAAAGAATTAGCGACTCATCTTGTTTTGATGAGCGAGTAAAGGAACCACTGACTTTCTCTTGTCCATTATTAGACACACGGCATGGCTCTTTAAGGAAGGTAATGTCGGTCGATCCACCACTTTGGTCCAAAGGGAAATATCTCAACAACTACAGAATGGATTACCATGAAATTGTGTACAGATGTCCGTGGTGCCAAGATGATGAACCCTAATGACTTTGGTGGTCCCCTGACTTTTCCTTTAGCGCCACCATGAGGTTCACATTTGTGGTTTTCGGTGAAACACATTTATGCCTCCCTCAGGACAAATTTTAATAATTTTGGTGATCCTTAACTTTTCATCTTGTGCCATCATCAAGTAAAATTTTAATTTGTCTAATATTTTGGTGACAATGTAAACTAAGATGATGAACATGGAAAACATTATACCTGCTTAACATCAGCATGTTACCATTGTCATTTTGAGCCTGTTAGCATTTAGCTCAGCCTCACAGAGCCTCCAGCATGGCTGTAGACTCTTAGTCTTGTTTAACTTTATCCACTTTGTTATTTCAGGACAATCAGCGAATGCTAAATAGATACACCATGTTGCATACTATTGGCAAATTTTGTGTTGCATAGCAACCCCAACAACATAACACTCCTTGTACCCTTTGATCCCCTGCTCTTTCTGTTATTAGTAAGTCTCACAGCTGCTCATTGTGGAAACAGCCTCCTCTCTGATTATGGCCTAACAGATAGACACAATCGACACGCAAATGTGCACACACACACACACTCACACAATCTTTCACACAACAAACGTCCCCCAGAGCACCTATTGCCTTGTAGCAGCAGTGAGTAAATGGGACTACTAAGACAGAGGAGTGTGTTTACAGCTGATACATGACACAGAGTGGACAAGCTCGAGGTGGCTGCTGTGGTTGGAGGGCAAAACAAAACCCGCGTTGCTGTTTATGCTAGGCGTTTTTGTTTACCTCTTCTCTAAATATGACACACGGTTGGTTGTGTACCAGCAGTCATGCCCCGGGCCAAGCCTTCCCTCTGTTACATAAACAGCTATTACACTGACATAGAAAACATGGAGTCTGCTGAAATGTAGCACAAAAGTACAGTTAATATATATATATATATATATATATATATATATATATACATATATATAAAATAAATAATTTCACATTGTCTGAAAGTATCATATACTGTATATTCTGTATCAGCTTGTTCCAGCCCTTCATCAAGACATTATATCAAGATATCCTATTCTAGATATCTTGTGCATCATTTTATAGATATTTACCCCAAAATTCAGCCTGATTGATTTGGTATCTTTCGGAAAACTTGGGATGTCCACTAGAATTTAAAATAGAGTTCTGTGGGTTTGAACAATGTTTGACTGCACAGCATGAGTTTATAATGACTGACCCTCAACCAATGCCACCGGTTAATGAAGCAGGCTAGAGATCTAAAACCACATTATTCCTCTGATGATTTAAAGCAAAACTCCT
>NTHP01000066.1:385567-399681 GCA_003416845.1 Oplegnathus fasciatus | reverse complement strand
CACTGAGAGGTAACAAAATATATGAGGTTATATGTAGAGATGTTCCGATACCATTTTTTCCTTCCCGATACCGATTCCGATACCTGAACTTGCGGTATCGGCCGATACCGAGTACCGATCCGATACCAGTGCAATAAAAAAAATCTTATTATTATTTTTTAACAGCTGTATAACCCTGTATGGATGTGATATGATTGCTATCATTGTTAAACCCTTTGTAAAACATGAACAAATACATACAGAGAATGAATGCCACAGAGCTTTCTTTTATTAACTGAAAAAGAACATAAATAAATAAATCTAGGAATAAATAACCATTACGTATGGAGAAGATTTTTTTTGACACATCTCTCTCTCAGTTCTTTTCTCGGTGCACGGCCGGTGTGCAAGTTTTCAACGGGCACTGGTCTAGTTTATATAATTCGTCTTTGAAAGAATACAAGACGAGTGGCCACAATCAAAAGCCTACAAGCTACCCACTACTTACCAAGGTAGCTACCAGCCATAGCTGACGTTACAGTCTCCTGTTTTGAGTGTGACCGGCGAGTGCAACTGTCCGCGGATGCGGAACGCGGAAAGTATGCTTTACACATCGCTGTTTTACTCGTGGGATTTTCCAGTGTGAAATATCGCCAAATTGCTGACATTTTGGTACCTCTGACTAACGTGACACTCTCCGCTAGCACGGCACTGTTGTTGTTTGTTATCGTCACGTGATAAATCACCTGGAATCAGTTCTTCTTCACTGCTCTAAAACAGTAGTTGTCAGAGGCAGCCATAATACATCCATGGTTGCAGTACAGCCAAACTTGCTGTGTCGGCTGCTGTTTTGGAGCGGCGAAGATGATTTGATTTCCGGGCAAATAAATTATGGTATCGGATCAGTGCATAGACTGGTGTACTCGCCGATACCCGACCCCGCAGTTTAGGCAGTATCGGAGGCATTTCCGATACTGGTATCGGAATTGGAACAACTCTAGTTATATGTGCTGCAGGGCTGTAACGAATGATTATTTTCATAATTGATTAATCTGCCCATCACTGTCTCATTTTTTTCATTTAATGGTTGTCAATGTCAATAGTAAACCCAAAGATATTTTATTTACAATGATAACAAAACAAAGAAAAGCAGCAAATTTTTACAGAGAGGCTACAGCAAGGACGTTTTTGCCATTTCTACCTAAAAACTGACTTAAATGATTCTCAAAATAGTTGCAGTTTGACTAATCAATTAATCAACTAATTGTTTCAGCTCTAGTTATAGGTACGGTATGGTTAAATGTAAGTTTGATACAAGAATGAAATGTATTTGAATGAATGAATGAACAGTGAAACAGTGAAATCCACGTATGAAATAATATTTTGGTGACAGACACTGATTGCAGAGTTTTACCATGCAATGTTTAGTGCAGAAATGTCGTTAATACTCCGAAGGTCAAGTGTTCAACCAGTTCAATGACCTTGTGGTTAACAGATTATTAAATCAATTCCATGTCGGTGTCTGAGAAAGGCACTTAACATCAGGAGATGTTTAAGACGGGCTAGCCTGAGGGATGTACTACAGCATGTACAATGTATACTGTAGTTAGAGTATATGTTCCAAATCATTTTCTATTGAGTGGTTCAGCGCACCAATGTGTCAAAGCATACTACAGTATGTACTCTTTCATTTCAGTGTATGACAGCTAAGTTAAAACCAGCACTTGGGTCTCAGGACTGTATTTTATACATCAAATCTCCTCCAGTCAGTTAAAGTGTGTATAAACAAGAAGGATGCAGACATAAAACACACACTGTTTGACATCATTCTTGAGTGTTAGGACAATTACTGGACCGTGCTGCCGTGCTTTTAATGTCTGAATTAGAGTAGAAGTAATGATAGCGGCAACCTACAGTAATATTACGTAGATGACAGAGAGTCTGATGAACTGCTGTTCTCTGGCTACTGGATCTGAGACAACTCATTTAAAATGAAATGCTTACAGCAGTCTATGAGATGGCAATAATTAATTCTGCAATCCTCCCCCCTGCATGTGGGGAGATGTCTGACATGTATTTTTGTTCCTTGTTTAATTTTTCTTGATAATAATGATAAGGTGAAATGCAGAAGTGCCTCACGTTGCCAATCCAAAATGCTGTTGGAACGACTGTTTTACAAAAGGACTGTAATGACAGCGTGAGCAGGAAAGCGTGCTACTTAAATCCCAAGATGAATGGATTGAGGGAATGGCCATTTCCATAAAGTGATAGAATTTGCCCCAAGCATGTTTTTGTACCCACAAATCCATTGCAATCCTACAGATAACTTGAAACAAGGAAAAGATTTGCACATTACACAACTGACTGCCATGGGAAACTCACACAACAAGTGACAGATGAGCATCAGACAGCCTGTCAGCGACAGCTTTAACTCAGCAGGACTGATTACCTGACAAAATTATAACTTCTTAGGGAATAGCGCGTGGCATGTAATCAAATGCACAATTAACACTGCAGCATATGGCTCAGTTGGCAGTCAAGTACAAGATGTTGTAAATATGACAGCATCATGCGAAGAGGCAAAAAAAATGTGTTCAACTTGCTTGTTATATGCAAAAATGTGAGACAATGATATTATTATTATTATATTCATTCTCCCCTGCCAACCTGATTATTAACTGAGCCTCGTTATTTATAGTTGGATCACACAGGCAATTTTCCATGCCATTAACTACAAATCAAATATAAATCACATTACTACCAACCATTTTCCAGTTCATATGTGTTTTTAGACAATTGGATTGCTTACATTTCTTTATAGTACACAAGGGCGTAACTTCCACTGGGGATGGGGGGACATGCTCACCTCACTTTTAAGGTTTCAGTTTGATTTACTGACTAAAAACTTTCTAAATAGATTCTAAGTTCTGAGTTGATCAATATGTTGATATAAGTTCATCTGAGTTGCCTTCAATTATTAGAGTGCACTCACAGCACGATTTACAAGCAGCCGCAAGTGCCTTGTGGACTACTTTGCCCCAGATTTTGCCTCTCAGGCAACAAACAGGCTACGTTATCTTGGTCGAAGTTGCTGGGGCTGTATGCAGACTGAGAAGGCAAGACTTTGGGTTGAAAAAAGTACCTCCACATGTTTTTGGGTCAACATTTATGATCTATCTATAATCTGTCAATGTGTTTACAGTAGTTATGCAATAATTAAAATACACTAGAACTGAACATCAATCAAGGATAATGTAGTAAAGGTCAGTGTTCTGTGTAGTAAAGATGGAAATACAACATAATTTATCAAAAAGTATCAGGTCTTTAATGAGGAAACTAAGCATGATTTTATGGTTTAGTGCATTAATAATGCAGTAAGTTAGCACTTCTATTATTGCGTTATACTACCATGAATATGGAAAGCACATTAACCGATTTCATCCTACTTTGATGTTGACATAAATGGACATAAATGGAGGAAATGGTGTTTACTTCCCTTCCCACTTCTGAAACCAATATATATACCAATATAGCATATACTGTATATAAAAGAAGGAGAAGGAGGTGTAGCATTTTGGAAGGAAGTTAGTCTAAAATGCATTGATTCAGTCAATATTATGTAGCAAAAAGAGTCTGGCATACTCTCTAAGTTGTGTTTTTCTACCAATCAATTAAAGCTCGCCCCACTGTGCTCCGGAGGGACAACAGCAACAGTGTTGGAAGACCTAGTAGTCCGCACTATTTAACAATGGCTCCTTGACATCTGGTGAACAAAGTGCCTTCCATTCAGACTATTTTTCTGGCTGGGAATTTGTGGCTACGAATGGATGTTGTAGAGATAGTTAAGACAGACAGAGAGAGCATTTTCATTTCTGCGGTGTAAAAACTTGAGTTTCATAGTTATTTCTGGTTCGATAACTCGCCACAATCAAACTCTATGTGACTCGCAGACTCCCACCGTGTCTAATGCTGACAGAGAAAATTGGAGTTATGAAAAACAGCAGTAAATTTAGTGGGCAGGGGTGGGGGACTGCGGCTGTGTTCCAGCGTTTACTCCCCGCCGGGCTTGGTGTGGTGTTATTTTGGAAGCGGCAGACCAGAGGAGGTCGGGTACTTAGTTCCAGAAGCCAACATTAGGCTCAGACCTGTTGGAAAATATCCCCTCGGGTGCAGAGGCAGAGGTCATCTCAGTGTAGCTGGAGTCCTCTGACACACTTGGCTAGTCCCTCTACCTCACTCTGTTCCTCTCTATCTCTTTATCGCTATTGTGGTTCAGCGGAGGTCTACTTGCTTCTGACTCATCCTGTGTCCCCACAGCATGTTCTGTGCCACCGGACACACGGTACAACGCAGCAGGGATCAGATAGCTGTCCTACCGTATCACCATGCTGCACGGGAACGGGGGACAGAGGAAGAGTCGGCCGCTGTAGGTTTAAAAGAGTGCTGCCAGCACAAGAGCACACTTTGTTTTTCCATTCACTCACGTTTTATGCAGATGAACCACTAAACTGCATTCGGCACACTGTACATCTCCATCCAAGCGTCACAATGAGGGTTGGATGAAAATTCCAAAGGGTGTATGGAAATGAATTCTTGACAAACTGTACAGTTACATTCATATTTATAAGTCACCATTCAGCACTTTTCAATATAATACAGACAAACGAATGTGTCCTCTTTAAAATCCTTAAAGAATAACGATGGAAAGGTGACAGAAAGAAATTTTGATGGAAATCATAAATTGGTAGTTTAACCTATTTAGCATTTATAAACAGCTTATAAACAGTTATTAAATGGTTTACAACTTTGTACTGCAGTTGTATGCAGATATAAGGACATTTTAAAGTGTATTTCTCAACAAATATAAGTCCTACTATGAAGCATCTGTATTCACAAATAATGAATCATTGGCAATATATATAACAGAGTTATTCAATGTGAAATATGATGTATTCATTTTTTTACACTTATTTTATTTTATTCTAAGTATTTGCTATTTAAATTTCACAAATAATTCTTCTTCGCTTTGTATGAGCAAGGATCATTTTCACAAATACTTGCAGAGCTGCCAAAGAATAATAGCATGCAAAACCTAAAACCCAGTCAGAATTCAGAAACCAAATTATGGTGATAAATGCTGTCTTGGTTGCATTAACATTTCACTCACACAGAATTTATGATCTTGTGGACACTTTTGAGTAATTTGCATTTGAAACACAGAGACAGGTTTGTTGAATGTTGTGGCTTATTTTTCTAAATTATTTTCCCCCTCAGCAGTACTGTTGTCATGTCTCATATAGATTCAGTCACAAAATGCTGTTTTGGACTGTGTGTGCTGCGTGTACTACCGACTTAAATGAATATTCAAAACCGTGAAAAGTATTTTGACATAAACTGAATGCGTGAGCCAGGCATAAGCTGTAATAAGATCAAAGTAATGCTAAGTGGATCTTCAAGCTTTATTTCCACATTTCATCCAACAATGTGTCTGCTGAAGCAGAAAATTATTCTGCTGCTTTAAAGCAATATAAGTCACTCTAGAATAAACAGTGTTCACTCGGGTCCTCATACTCATACAATTAAGCTCCAATGACTGACTGAGCTGATAAGAACTATCAGGAAATGAAGTAAAATGACTAACGACGGCACTAAACCAGCAGACCAACAATGTCTGTATGTGGAATTAACTCCTCAATGATTTTCAGGAGCAAGTGAAGTGGGTGGCATTTCTAACACTGATCTATCATTTCCTCCTTCCACATAAAAGTGAATTTTACCTCCACAAACAGCACAATGCAGTCCTGATTGCTCCCTGCAGCCCTCTTTAACCTCTCAGTCAAGATTGCTATGCCTGTATAACCCCTAATGCACAGCCTTGAGTTTTATTTTTTTAAATGCAATATTATATATTTTATAGTTACTGTACCATTTCAGTAATTGCTGGCAACTGCAAGCCGGGGCCAGTTTTATTTAAAATGACCTCCCCAAATGGCCTTTGAAGTCTTAAATTGGTTTACTGGTACAAATCTTAGAAACAATCACTGGGGAAACGGCTCCACATACTGCAGGTGTATATTCATGTAGGGATTGTGTGGATAAGCCCTTTCCAACTTTCAGGAAAGCTAAGATATATCTACCAACATTTTGACTTGTAATTTTAAGACTGAAACTGATATGAAGAAATGAGGGTAGAGGGAGACATGCAACAAAGGCCTGTAGCTGGAATGGACGAGGGGACGTAGTGACTATGTGGCTATCACGACCCCCGTCTAACGTCATTTTCTGTTCTGTGTAGCTTTTGCAAATCTAACCAATGATCATACAGACAAAATGATGGATTTAGAGGAAGTAACTTGGTTATATTTCTAATCTTATACCGAATGCAGACTACATAATATCAGCCCAATGATGGCTCGACCTGACTGACATGGGGAACAAAAATAAGCATTGGGTGTGACCACTGCTCGCTTTGTCCCATGTTAAGCGTTGTAGTGGGAGACAATCGATGCAGCACGTGTGACACCTCACAACGTCCAGACAAAAGTCAGCATTTTTTTGCTTTTTCTTTCCTAGTTTGACAACTTCAACATCCATGAGTCCACGCACAACTGTGAGTGTGAAAGAGGAACAATGTTTTAACTGTAACAATTTGACTACCACCCTCAGGTCAGGAGCATCACACCAAATTAATCATATGTGGAAGCAATGTTACCATCTGCACACAGTAGCGATGGATGGCTACAGGTTCACTTGCATTCATAAAACCATGACTATACACATAAACATTTGTTGGTGGTGCTGTCTGATTAAACACTGAAGTCTGTCCCCGGCACCTTACCCTTCTGATGTGATATGTCTTTATTTTGGAGTAAATGTAAATATATAGAGGTATATTTTTGTACATCTATTGTTCAATAAACCCTCCCCTTTTCACCCTCGATGGAAGTGTACAGCGAGACGATGTTTACAAACATTAAATATACCAAAACCTCTAATTTACCCGCCTTGTCCTTGGCTTATTCCAATTTACCCCTTGCATTCCTACCAACACTGGAACCAAACTTGTGCCAATGCAGCTCAATTAGGTTCCGATCCGGTGGAACCAAACTTTTTCTGTCCTACATTCTGCACCAACATTAAAGTGACTGGTGTGTGTCTCTCAGAAGAGTGACAGCTTCATGATGTCACCCCTTCACACAGTGAGCTGCACACCGCACTTCAGCAGTTGCTGTACTGAGCCTGAAATAGGTCGATTTCGACAGTAGAGTTGGGCTGTAAAAAGAAATAAGATTCTAATAAAGTCAGATACTGGCAGAGTGAATGGGAGTGAGGCGGTCCTCCACATTAATGCAGACCAGAGGCGATGGGCTCCGGAATCCGTTACAATTCAATCAGTTTTGGGTCATCGATAAGAGTCTTGATTGTTCTCTGTTGGGAGCAGAAAGTTTGTTTTGTTGTTCTCAGAGGGAAGATTTGTTTGTACTGTTGTGTTCATGGCCAGATTGTGGCACAGCACAGCTTTCTAGGAAAACAAGGCAACCATACCAGTCATAGTACCACTTAAATAATGAGTCCCCATGCTGTTGCTGCTGCTGGTGCTGCTGGACCCTCTGTTCTGCATCATAATAGCTGTAAGGTCAAAAAAAAAATAACTTGGAACCACTGTACTGCACCTCATTAGCCCCCCTTTAGGACAGCAGAATATGTGCCAGAGACTCTAAAGGGCAACACTTTGGGACATGGGCCAGTATTCACGGGGCTCCAAGACAACACTGTGCTCCACCATCTAAAAGTCCACCAATACCTTTGAAAGACTGCATGTTCGTGCCAAATGCATTATTTACACTGGAGCAAGGCAGGGTTCCCGTTCCATTTGCTTCAGCAGAAGTAGCTTTGCATGCATTCATAAATAATATACGTGCAGCATAACGCGTGGGAACGGGGAAGAGCAAGCATAAAGAGGAGCCCAGTCACACAGCATGAAAGAGAACAAGGCTGCTTAATCTGGGCATGGTAAAACACTGTCCATACAAGTGAGTCACCCATGAAGAACTAAATGCCAGATGACAAAATGCAGACAGAAAAAACAACAAGGGCGAGCACGCCACAAAAGAAAAACAAAATTTGCATCTCTGGCGGCATTTGGGCACAACGCCACTGTGCTAAACTGATCTAATCACCGTCTGGCAGGAAGAGGAGAGCAGAGAAGGGGTGGCTCCAGCTGAGATGGATATTTCATGTACTATAACGTACAATGAGAGGCTTTCACTGACACTTATGACAACTAAGCTGAGATACACTGAGACACGCTCTACTGCATGTTTTCATGCTACTGCCACTTATCTAATTCTTCTTCTAAGCCGCTGGTGGGGGTTCCACACACGCTGTTGGTGCCATAAAAACGAATGAACCTTTTTCGAATGGGATTAGACGTCAACCCCCGACCCCTCACCAATCTAGCGAGGATTTGCGGAATGTTTGGATTCATTTTTCATAAGAGAGTAGTTAATAAAAGTTGTTACAGCCGATAGCCCTGGGAGAGCAGCAGCCGTAATTGGATGTCTAACTGAGTCCTCTGACATGTTTGGACAAGCTAATTCTCAGAGCAATTTAGAAGTTTAGTTTTACTCTATACAAAACTCCAACGCTGTGTTCTCCCGACACAGTCATACACAAACAGTAGTTATGTGCTGCTTTGCACATTTCTGGTCTGGTGGGGGCTGCCATTTTTACATTATCAACAGTAATTGTGCGGATGTACAGTACAGGGGCACAGACAAATAATCAAGGCCGCTAATGATTACTTAATAAAATACACTCAGTGGCCACTTTGTTATGTACACTTGTCCAATCTTAAACGATTCAATACAACATAGAATCTACCCTCACAAAGTCTATAATGTGTAAATTCAATTATATGTTTATTATAGTTAAAGGTGGTGTACAAGACTGCATTATACTGAGAGGTGTTTGTAATGTTTCATCCTTCCTATTTTCCCATTTTCAACAAGAGGGGGCAGAATATTAGAAACACCTCCCAATATGTCAGAACACCACCACTGACCATGACCGCTCACTAAAACATACAGTTTAATTGACACCTCTATGACGGTGTCAAAAAGCAAAACAAAACTGAACATTATAGGCATCATATAAGTGGACTTAGTGGCAGAACAGTTGTATTGGATTGCATTAGATTGTACAGGTGAAAGAAAAAACGTTTTCTTTCATCACATCAGCTTAGAGTGTTTGTTAGATTGGTAACCAGTGGAAAACATTGTAAGGACAGCACACAACCATCACAAAAACAATAATACTGGCTTTAAGAGACCCAGACCTGCTGCCACTGACATCCAAAGCCACGCTGGCCTGTTAGCTGCTACCACTTTGCTTGATTTGGCAGTACTACAATATGCAGTGGGATAAGAGTGTTAAAATATATAGCTGCGAGGAAATTAATTACCCCTTGGAATCCTACTTGTGCAGTTGTGGTGTCGAGTAAAATAAAATCCCAGTGATTCATCCAGTGTTATTGTATCAGTAACAACCAGACAGTGTTTCTGTCTGCACCTCGTGGTCGGAGGCAGCAGAGCGGAGTTTGTGTCAGGAACCCCCCGGTGTGCACCTGGGCATGGTAGCTCCTCAGCTGTTTGGCTTGGCCACAGCAAGACACAGCTGCGAACTCAATGGTGGAAACCAACCAATATTAATTTACATTTCTACATTTCTGTGGGGAAATAATCCATTTCCAAGGTAAATCACAGAGGAATGTTTCAAAATACTGAAAAGATGAAAATTGCAAGAGGTCCTGAGGTTTGCTGCTCACCTGAAGAAGAGGTCAAAGCAACGGGCATTTTTGTATTGACCGTAAGGTTGCCAGGTAACCAGCAGAGACTTCAGGAAGTCACTGCTCCCAGCCAAGAAATAGTTAAATCTCCTAACTAATCTCTGCCATAAAACCATAACTTGTCTTCTTAACATTTTGTTTTTTGTACAGATTAAACATATGATGTAACAAGTTCATTAGAGAGCTTTAGAGGTGCTGGTAGGGAGATTTTGTCACCTTTGGGCAGAGCCAGGCTAGCTGTTCCCCCCTCTTTCCAGTCTTTATGCTAAGCTAAGCTAACCAGCTGCTGGCTGCAGCTTTATATTTACTGTGCAGACATGAAAGTGGTATCAGTCGTCTAACTCCCAGCAAGAAAGTAAATAAGCCTATTTCCCAAAATGTCGAATTATTGTTTTTTTTAAATGTGATGTCAAGAGTGTGAACTGCAGAGCAAGCCCTGCACCTCCAACTGATCTTTTGACCGATTTCCTTAAGCCCTTTTGTTTTGTGCTGTATGTGTAAAAATGATAATAATTGAAAAATCAGCCATTTTTTTGCTTCAAATATTTTTGTTTTTCTCCTGACCTGATTAAAACCCACTTTGTAGAAAAGTAATAAAGTAGTAACCTCTTGTGATGAAGGTGATACAATATGGGAATTACAATAAAGTATTGTTGTTACTTCAAATAAGGATACATTTCATATTTTAAATGTTATATGACTGTGCATAAACAAATATATTCTGGGATTCACAGACAAGAAATGTCTGGGATCAAATAGACTTCAAATAGACTTCAAAACTCCCTTTTAGATGTCTTATGAACAAAGTACAAACTGTTACAAAACTCTAATAACAGAAATCCAAATAGATATAGATAATAATATGATAATCCATCATATTTAACCACGTTTATCTGAAGTTTCGTGTCATTTTCTGTAGCGGACATCAGAAACTATCACCAGTTTAAAATCAAGTTTTTTAGGCAATTCTCAAAAAAATATGAAAAGCCTTGAAGTATCAGACTGAAAAAACAATGTTATATATGTTTTTTGAGCTGTTAAAAAGGGGCTGGGGTCTCCAGGACCAGTGGTGGAAAGTACTGAAGTACATTTATTCAAGTACTGTACTTAAGTACAATTGTTATATGGACCCTACTTGCACTTAACTTGAGTATTTCCATTGTATGCTATTTTCTACTTCTACTCCACTACATTTCAGAGAGAAATATTGTACTTTCACTTCACTTCAATTTTTTGACACGTATAGCTACTAGTTACTTTTACGGTCTCTGCTAGCGTTGCGAGTAAATGGTTACTATGGCCGAACAAACAAAGAAAAGATCGATGACTACAGACGATGAAACTTCGAAAACAAGTGCAAATCCAAAGAAAAATAAACAAATTCAAACTTCAGATGAAGATTAACAGTCAAAAAAGCAAAGTGACCATCGGTGAAGGAAAAAACAGAGTTAGCATCGCTGTTGCCTTGCCAAGGACTGACAGGAGATACAGATGTGGCTCTCTTTCTCTTGGATTGGTCGGTACCGCTAACGTTTATAAATTTAAAATCTACTCTACCTAAATTGTGGACCGTTGTTTTGGGTCGTCACACAGGCGACACTGTTTGGATCTCTATACAGTGAGGTCCAAAAACACACCTGTAATTACCGCTTATTGCCATAGGTGCCGCCAAAAAGAACAACACTTAGATCTTCGAGAACTTGAATTCAGAACTTTTATTTGTCATTAAGTACTTTTAGATCATGGTATTTCTTCTCCTAGATCACAGCACACAAATTTTACATCTTAAGAAGGACAATTCAACGGTCAAAGCTAAAGTGTGCTGTAGAAAACTGCTTAGAAGAGACCGTACACTTAATCCTGCACCATCCTGAACTGGTGGTTCTTATTATTCATACTGAGCACAAGGAGACCACATCAGACACTGACCTCCGACCCCTGTTCTGGACATCTTCTATAGGCCACAGATTGTTTAATCCTCTTGTCCAGAGGCTTTGCCTGATCTTTAGACTGCCTCGCTCCCACCCTGTTTCAGTGAATCTGGTCTTCATTGAGGTCTTCACAATAAACCTGATGTCTGGCTGCGCGTCAACGTTGTAAAACATATAAAACATTTAATTATGCATCAGCCTGACACACTTCTATTCTTGGTGTTAACTGTGTGCCATAATCACTTCTGGCAACGTGATGAGTATTGTTTTACACTGTTGTTAAAGTACACCGAGTAAACAATCCATCTCCTGCTTCATCTACAGGTTTTACATATTTGGCATGTTTATATATACCCTTAATTTATTTTCCTTCTCAAAGTTGCACAAAGTGAAACAAAATACTCTGCACGGCACAGTTATTTGGCACATAAAGAAGCCAAATTTCATGCAAATTTTTCTACTTACAAGAGGTCCCTGTAAGAGTTTCGAAAAGGACTTGCAGCGTGCCAGAGAGGTTGGAGGCAGGACAACTGGCAGCGAGGGACAGAGTCTGGAAGAATCGGCCTGTGGCAGATCTCTCCAGCAAAAGCCTTCTCAATCATTTGTGTGATCTTAACCTTCGAACAGAAACATGACCTGATTTAACAAGCCACCAGAACTGACCGATAGCTCTTAGGGGGATGCTTCTGTCAAAATGAGTCCCAAAGGCAACAAATATGTTAAAAAGGTTGTCTCATACTGGATGATGCACGTTACTGTTCATCTGTTACGTTTTTATGTGTTTTCTGGGATCTGTTGTGGCCTGCAGTTGTCGAAAGAAACTAAGTACATTTACTCAAGTACTATACTTAAGTACAGTTTTGAAGTACTTGTATTTTAAGTGTTTATTTCCATTTTATGCTACTTTATACTACACCACATTTAAGAGGGAAACATTGTACTTTTTACTCAACTACATTTATTTGATAACTTTATTTGCTGGTTACATTTCAGATTCAGAATGTAATTAAAAAATATATATATATTTATATATATATATATATATATATATATATATATATATATTAACATACAACACATAAATGCATATGACAAGATGTACTTGCATTGTTATAAATTAAACCAGTGGTTACCAGTCTTTATGGCTTGTGGCCCCTTACAAAAAAGCAGTTTTCAGTCTTTGAGTTCTTAGCCGTTCCACAAAGAGAGATTTCCCCTCTAAACTTCTCAGATGGTTTCATTTGAATAACTGTTCGAGGACCAAAGAGGCAAAATTTTCCAATATTTCACCAAAAAGCAAATATTAGAGAAAAATCAAAAGAATTAATACAGATTTCTTTTCCTGCCCCGTTAATCATCTCTCGACCCCTCAGATTTATCTTGTGACCTTTTAGAAGGGGCCCGACCCCTATAGGTTGGGAACCACTGGACTAAACTATCGAACTGTAGATAAAGTAGTTAAAACTAGCTCCACCTCGACAAGCTACAACAGTACAGCTGCTGGAATGTAAGTAGGCTACATTTATTTAAGCACAAATTTGTGGTACTTGTACCTCACTTGAGTTTCCATTTTATACTACTTTATACTCTACACTTTATACTTTATACTCCACTACATTTATCTGACAGCTGTAGTTAATGGTTACTTTTGCAGACAAAACATATGATGAGATTATAAAATATGATGCGTTGCTGTAGATTAAACTTCCCAACAGTGTAAAATACAATTAGTACAATTAGCTCCACCTTTAGTAACTACAACAGTAAAATGCTATTTACACATAAATGCATCCATAATAATAATTTAGTAATATAATATATTGTACAACACTTACAGGGGGCATTTTTCTGCACTATGAATACTTTTACTTTTGATACTTTAACTACGTTTTGCTGATAATACTCCGTAATACAAGACTTACTTGTAACAGAGTATTTTTAAAGTGCAGTATTGCTACTTTTACTTAAAAGTACTCTATGGAGTTTTTAAGTGGTTATGAAACAGTCTCAATTTAATACTGATGCCTCTTTATGACCTACATAAGTAAACGAGACCAACAGCGAGAAGACTGGGTATTTCTATAATCATGTCACACAATCATGTTCCTTCACAGAAGAAGCCAAATTACTTGTGTAATCATTGTCAGGTGTGATCGTGGTTAAATTGATGGTGATGCAAGAGTCTTAGGACACAGCTGTGTGATTCTTTTGAATGTACAAGGCCTATCCTGCTCATTAAGTGATTGGTAACATCAGGGTTTTGTCACTGAGGCCACACCACCAATTGGTATAAATTCAAAGCCTCTAGAAGTAGTCTTGAAGCACATGTTGCTCTTTGAACATGGCTAAGGTGAAGA
>NTHP01000066.1:354416-374090 GCA_003416845.1 Oplegnathus fasciatus | reverse complement strand
AAAAAAAAAAATTCACCTCGTTGACACCCATGTGCCGTCCAGTCTCGGGGGTACGTCTGCTGTGATTCTCACTCTGTCCTGTAGGTGGCGGTACTGGCAGTCCTGCTCCCACTGCAGGCTCTCACTGAGGTTGGAGGAGGAAGTGAAGGAGGCTGTGGGCACCTCCCATAGTTTGCTCCCAGTTCCAGCCACAAACACAGCTACAGAGGAAGAGAAAGTCAGAACACAGTGAGTAAATAAGCACAGTTATCCAATCAGATACACACAGAGGCTCCATTACACTTCTTTTAGATTTCCAGGCTGACTCTGGGTGGATGTAGGAAGTGGGAACACCAAAATGATGATTATCGGCCTCCTTCATCAGAAAATGAAGGGAACAGATAATGTATAAGGGAATACTCACATCTTCTCCCTGTTGCATCTAAANNTAATTTTGGTAAATTTTCCATGTAATGAGTGGAGAGTGGGTGCTATAGAAAGCATACATAGCTGTGAATCAAGACGTTGGCCACGGTGCAGACAGTTTTGGCTTGTCACTTCAATCAGCCCGCAGCTGCAACACTCAGGCCTTGTTTTTGAGGTTTGCTTGGAGGTGTGTGTGTGTGTGTGTGTGTGTGTGTGTGTGTGTGTGTGTGTGTGTGTGTGATTTTGTGTTTGTGTGCACATCAGCACCTGCACGAGTGTGTGCTCTTTGTATATATGCGTTTCTATCATCAAGATAAAGCAAACAGTGGGTCACTGACAGCAGCGGGCCAGCCCAGCCAAACAACATCTGTTGATAATATGATTCAAAAAACACTTACAATGATGAATGTTTTCACTTGAGTTTTCCCAAACACTGGCAGTTAAGTTAATCCAAATGAGAGCATTATTCACCCTATAACATTCATTGATCTGACACGTGCACATCTGCAATCTGTCTGCCCGTCGTTGGTTATACATAACTTGCGCTTTCTGCTCTATTCACTGGTTTGTTGCCCAGAGATGTGTGCAGCAAGAGGCTTTTTCTGATTATACCCTCATGGTTGCAACGTGAGGAAACCCACTGGGGTCTGTCCTGGCAATGTGTGCATTTTTGTGTGTGTGAAAATGATGGCCTCAGTTTCATCCTCCCAAAACAAATGTCAAAAAGCAAGGGGGGTGAGTTCTCACAGACGCCTCCATCTCCTGTTTTCTTTCGGACTTTTTCTCTGTTGTTTTCCTCGTCCACTCGCTTTTATTCTCAATGGAAATTTGTCGTTTTTACACTCAGGTTTTTGTTGGATTAAACAAATTAAATATAACATGTTAATTAGTGAGCTTTAGAGGCGCTGGTAGGCGGATTTTGTGACCTTTGGACAGAGCCAGGCTAGCTGTTCTCCCCTGCTTCCAGTCTTTATGCTAAGCTAAGCTAAGCATCTGCTGACTGTAGCCTTATTTTTAACAGACAAATACGAGAGTGGTATAAATCTTCTCATCTAACACTCTGCCATACAAGTATTCAGAAAAATCAAAAAAAACTTTTCCTTTAAGTCAGCGTATCCAGCTTGCTTTTTCCTTTTTTCCTTCTCGTATTCCCTCTTGCTCCCCTTCATCCTTACAGCTCTCACATTCTTTCTCTCACTTTCTCAACTTTCCTCAGGGTCATCTGTGGTTAGACAGCTTTATGGGTGTAATCGCACTCCACTTTTCTCTCATTTGACTTTAGATGCACTTGGGGAGAACATCACCTGTCGAGCCTCCTGTGGAGCTTGGAGATCGGTTTGTTCTCTTACGACTGAGCAGATGGAGCTGAAGGAAAATGGGGACTTTGGATGGAAAGTGTGTGATGCTGACTTGCTGACGGATTTTTTTTCTGTAAAAGGCTCCAAGATGGCGGCTGAGTGATCAGCGTTTATTAAACTTGTTAGTGTCAGGGGGAGGATATTTTTTGTTCCCCTCACTCTTGGAATGCTTCCCATATGCTGACCACAACCACAGACATGTGTGCAGCTCAGTCATTTCCTAGCATCCTTCCACCTGACACACACACACACACACACGTTTGAACTGTACAGTCGCAGACCACAAAACCAGATTTAAGCTCAAGGCACATTTCTCCTCCTTCGAGCAGCCTGTCAATTTGTTGATATGATTAATACTTCTTTTTCCCTGTCACAGACATTGAAGCATGTTTGCAATTTTCCCCGTGCGGTGATCTGTTTGTTTATGCTCCATGTCACTGCAGCTGGAGAGGGAACCCGGTCAGTCGGACCCAGCTGCGCTCCCACGAGAGTGCTCGGAGCAGAAATACTAATCAGGATTAATTAATTTCCACTGCTCCTTGCAAGTCATCCAATCGGTCTGTTTCGTGTTATCCACCCTTTGTAGCTGCATACAACATGTTGCCTAAGTGGTTACTCACACAGAGTGCAATGAATGGACAGAGAGGCAAGAGTCACAGTATGTGATGTGGAGTCATTTGGGTGGCTATATTTGAGTTTCTGTTTTTGCCAAAGCATTTCTATAGTGTTTCTTGAGGTCACTTGTCATTCAGCTCCTTTCTCTCTGTTGGATCTCATTCCAGTTGGGCATATGGTTGCATTTACTAAAAGAGCACTCATAAAAGCAAGAGCTTAGTAAAGCAAAATTGCTCATCGTGGGGTTTTTAAAGTGTTCTTCTACAAAAGAGCCTATTCCAACCACAAGTGAGGCAATGTTGTAATATGTATGATAATATCCAACCCCCATCTCAATTTGGAGGAGATGGGAGACTATTTAGGTTGATTCACTTCCTACACAGGCAGTCAGATATCATTAGTTTTACCCTACAATGGTTCCCACTGATTTATTTTTCCACTATGGGCCCTAAAACTTCCCCTTGATGCAGCCTGCACCTCCCTGTCACAGTTCAGTGTCGGTGCATCTTCCAGAAACAGATTTCATGCATTTTTACCAATGAAACTCACGTTAGACTGATTTAACTCCGATGTGAATCGTTACATTTATGGTTTATGTTGGATTATTCACTCAGTTGCCAGTTTGTGTATGAGGGTAGGCTAGATCACTAATTCAACAGCACCACAAACTGCAGCCTCCAAAACAACAATAAAGTTGAATCAACACCTTATAAAAAAAACCCAAAAAACTGAGCATTATAACCATCATGAAGGTAGTATTTATTGCAGGACTGTTGTATTAGACTGCATTAGTTTTAGCTAGCTGTCCTTAATACACTGGCAACTGAGTGTGCATATACATATGTAGAACGGAGGTTCGCCTGGAAGAAATGTTACAAAATGCTTTTTATTAGAATTGTGTTGGTGTCAAATATGAAAGCTCATTTCACAACAGGAATACAACTAATCAGTGACATCTGTGCAACCATGGGCTAAAAGTAGAAAATTGATGAAGTGCAACAACAAACATTTACTCAAATTAACTTTGACTCAAGTTTTACTGAAGTCAAACCATGTTGCTAACGTCTGTGACTTCATAGGGGTCGAGGGTCGACACGTAGCATGTCAAAAGCATCACAGCCAATAAATAACACAGGATTGAGTGAACTCTTCCGACATTACAGGATATATTCATATAAGTCAGTCTCACAGACACCAGTCAGGAGCCCATATGAACATTGAAACAGGTTTTGCCTGCTGTAATCATCCCTCCTATTCATGCTGGACATCACAACATCCATATCTAATGTGCTTCCAGTGTGAGAGATGAAGGACAGAATCCTCGTTTTGTGCAAAAATGTGTTCAAAAAGTTTATCTGAAGCTGATATGAGGCTTCAGAAGTCTGAGTTAATTAAATCAAATGGGTATCTTCCAAAGTCTTTTTCGTATGAAATTCCCTCTTTGGGTCCGCTGCAGCTCAACAGAGCAACACTGTCTGGGAAACACAAAGAGGGAATTTTGTACGAAGAAGACTTAGGAAGATACTCATTTGATTTGTTTTACTCTGCTGCTGAAGTTTCATATTAGCTTCAAATAAACTTTGGAAAACATATTTGCACAGAACGAGGATTTTTTCCCCCATCTCTTACACTGGAAGCACATTGGAAATGGATGTTGTGATGGCCAAACAGGAGTAATGTAGAGCCGCAACGATTAGTCAATTAATTGATTAGTTGTCAGCTATTAAATTAATCGCCAACTTTTCTTTTTCTGCTTCTCAAATGTGAATATTTTCTGTCCTCTTTAGTCCTCTATGACAGTAAACTGAATATCTTTGGGTTGTGGACAAAAGACATAGGAGGACGTCACCTTGGGCTTTGGGAAACAGTGATCAACATTTTTCACCATTTTCTGATATTTTATGGACCAAACAAATAATCAATTAATCAAGAAAATAATTGACAGATTAATCGATAATGAAAATAATCATTAGTTGCAGCCCTAGTGGAGATGCTGAATCCTTTTTCTTTTCATTTCCTCCCGGACTTTATCAGCGTGTCAGCTCTAGGGAATCAAACATGCAGACATTGTCTGTAATTGCTTGATTCCTCTAAGTGTCTGCCAAGTAGCAAGTCAATTCTGGCACAGAAACCGTAACGAGGCAGCTTTGTACCAGTGTTGGAACAACTAGTGTGAATGCACTACCTGGACAGTTTCCACAGCCAGAAACTGGTCTGGACAGTTTGTAACTAAAATTGTTGCTGTTGTTGTTTGTATGCAAATAGCTCATAAAAGCAGGCAACCAACCCACCCAGAACTGTGCATTTGGATTTCTTCAACATTAATCAAAATTATAGCTATCCAGTTATTCTAAGCTTGTGCAGAGCTCTCCTCACAAATACAGTATCTTGCCAAGGCGTTTAATTTGACCGATCTAAGTACTCACAAATACTGCACCTGACTGGATAAACTTTTGCTTAAATGGTCGCTCTGCTGAACTTTTTTTCACTTCTAAAGAAATGAGACAAACAGGACACACAGTACAGTCTAGCCACAATATTAAGTCTTGCATTACTGTGTCTGGAAGAACTCTTAATAAAGAAATAATTTGCGCAAACAACGACTGTATTGACTGACGTAGGCATAATATAATAACAAAAGGTTTCATTCAGGAAATTACTAACCAACACAAAGCCAGCGCACGCTTATGCACACTACGCATCCTCTCGTTGTCTGAAAAGCAATCAATCACACCCACACACACCCACACACACATGCTTTCATGTGTAAATGTTTTATGGCCTTAGAGGTGAATTTTACTGGGATCAGAGTACACTGGTATAAAGCAAAAGCAATTTACAGCATATTACAGAGTATTACTATGATTATGTCCCCTCAAATTGATAATCATAGTTATCACACAGCTAGGTGTGGCTTCACTGACAGGTGTTATTATCCTCCTTCTCTCTGATACACAAAAACTTGTTTACCTTGTTTATTCAGTAGTAATATTGAATGGCTGTTGAATATAACAGCCCATCTGTAGTAGTTAGATACAAGCAAAACCTGACACTGAGTGACATTTGAGCTTATTATTTGGTGAAAAACTGTGGAAGATTTTTGTTATTAGTATGCTGCTGTACTAACATATACTGTTACTATACTATATACTATACTCACTATTTCTACCTCCATCTTGTGTTTGGAGATTGAAGTGGAAGGAGGGAATGTCACTGCTGAGTGTGAACATATAACAACCACGTTTGCACAGAAAAATAAAAAAACTGTGGCAAGCTAAGTAGTTAGCCTAGCAATCTCATCCATGATACACAGCCACCAACAAGAAGCAGCTAACAACTGCTACAAGCTAACATTTGGCTATAACAGACCAGGCTGTGTCGTTATTTGAGCACCGGTTTCGGCGAACGTGTGAACCACAGCAAAGCCCACAAGTCCCGGTGTTTGTAAATGTTTGTTAAACTGACACAGCACTCCAACACGAAAGTTTTTAGCCTGATGAGATACATGCTGTCATTCATTCAGACCCCCCTGCTTGCTAATTCTTGGCTCAGAAACGGGAAGTTCTTGGATGACACACGACTTTCCATTTTCAAGCGTAACGACTCGGCTTACCTGCTCTTGAATGTTATAATACTGTCGTTACTTCTGTTGGACAGGTTACTGTTTATAAAGCATATTGCTCCCGGAGTTAGCTGTAAAACTGCTGTTGTTTGACCTCTTGGCTCGTCGCCACAGATGCAGCAGAGTGGTGGTGGTGGAGAGGAGAGGAGACGCTCACGCTGTGTAGAGGAGCTGGGCCGCTCATCCAATCACACGTTGGGATTACCTTCTTGGTTACCGTAAAAACTGCGACATGCGCACGATGTTTGTAGCGAAGCCTATCAGCCGTAGTTACTGTAAAAGAAAGTTATCTCATTTTGAGTGTAAGTGTTTTAAAGATTTTTTTGTAGTTACATAAGAAACATTTTATGTTTTAATTTGCACTTGCTGATGTTTGTCTGATGTTTTGTTGGTTTATAAATCCTGATACTAAGAGAAACAATAATTCATTCATCTGTATTTTTTTGACAAATGAACTTCAGCATCACACATTATTAAGTGAGACAGTCTGTAAACCATCTTGGCCTACAACCTATATTTAGATGTTGTAACCATTTGTTGTTTTGTTTGTACAAAATAAGCTAAAGAAAAACAGACAGTGCACCGCAGTAGAGCACAGCGTCATTACTGTTACTGGCCAACAGTAGAGGGCATAAGAGGTCTGATTTAAAGTGGTCACCTAGCCTCAGATTTCACAGTGCATTGGGTTAACCTTGCCTCAAGTTGGCTACATTAAATTTACACTAGGGTGGATTACTAAGAACTGCCCGAGGCTCCCAGACCTTCAGGGTCCCCAAAGGGCCCATATTCTCTGTGTTTCAGTTGGTTTTATGGTCATTTGTGTGGTAAATTTGTTTGAGAATATGTACCACTAAAGTACAATACCACAAATGATAAGGGCCTTAAGGCAGGTCCTGCATTATCACCTGTCTCATAGAGATCAAAGTAGTGTATCAAAATGTACATGGTGCATATGCCTATATAGATTTGTGTTTGAAACAACTTACCACAACAGCAAAGGGTCCCACAGCAAATTTTTGCCCCCAGCCCAGCTAATGCGTTAATCCAGCCATTCATTTACAAATTACATTTGAGAGATCAGCTCCTCTCTCAATACAGCGATTGCAGAAACAGTTAGACAACAAACAGATCAATAGGATCATTTTAAACTCAAGCTTAAAGAGTTTTTAAACAGGGGTCCGTCAGGTTTTTATTGTATCTTTATTGTATTTCTGCTTGTGCTCTGTGCTGTTTTGTATGTGTATATGTTTTCCTGTTGAGTTGTGTGTATTTGTATAAAGGCCCATCTAGAAAAGGACATTGAAATCTGGCTTTGGCTATTAATGCTGCAGTGCACTAGTTCATCAAATGTACTTGTCCCTGCAAAAATAAATATTAATAAAATATAAAATCCTTAAATAACTTATTCCATCAATATTCTTTTTAATCTCAATTGGCATTACGCCACGACAACAGAAAACATGAGGTCAAATAAAAGTTTAAATATTGTTTTATTAATTTTTCAGCAAAAACAGAAACTGCAAAAAGAGACACTATCATCAATATTGAGCATTTAAAAACCTCACAGCTGTTCTCAAATGAAAAGCGGAGGCCTCCTTGAAGCGTGAGTACAAAAGAAATAAGAGCCCACACAAATATGACTGTTCAACAAAGTGACGCATAATAAAAACAACAAAGTTTAAGCTACTTAAATAGTTGTGAAAGCCATGCAGAAGGGAGAGGATAGGTTACATTCAGCAAGCTGGAAGCATCGAGGTGTACTGAGGCACATTTTCTACATTGCTTCACGCACTTGAAAGAATTTATGTCGGCTCAGTAACCACATGTGTTATTTGTCAATGATGTTATTGCTGGCTTAGGTTACCTGCTGAGGCAACTGTATAATGAAAAATGTGATCATTAGAGCTGTATAGGTTAAAAACTCCTTTCAATTAGTTTGACTGCAGCTCTGCTTCGGGCTCTGGATCAGAAAATGGACAGTTTGCACCTTTTCGTTACTTGAACACTTCTGTCAGTTAGTCCAGCACTCCAGCCCAGGTATGGTTAATACCTCAGAGGTACATTATTGATAAAAAATAAACAGTGGTGGAGTTTCAACTGTCGCTGAGGAAAACCTGTATTTCTGAATGTGCTAGTGACTCTAAATGTGCTTCATGTCTATCGTGAATATAAAAGAATATACCTGACTTTGCTGTATCACAGGTTGTACTCTTAGCAATTCTCACGTATATGGCTCTTAGGAAGTCATACTATGTTGTGCAAGTGATGATCTGCTCACAACCTGTGTATGTTGGCTACAGTGGAGGTGTCAATATTATGGAAGTCAACATTTTTAGACCTGCTTTACGTGAGCATTAGTAGTTATCAGCTCTAAAAGCTCTAAAAAAATCCCATTTAATTTGTCAGCTTTAAACTTTTACTGTAAGAGGGTATGTAAGACTTGTTACTAATGGACCGGACTGAAAGATCACTGAAAAGACAAAACATGTCTTATTCTGGTGTGTTGTATCTGTGCTGGCAGTTTTATACATCTCAGTATTGTGCCTCTGCAATTGCCAAATGCCGGACCCTTGTGTACGTACAGGCCATATACTTTATACAGTACAGCCGGTATACACCCACAGCAAAGCATTACATGTCAAACAGTGAAACCAGGGGTGGTGGAAGCCTATTTCTTCTTGTTTCTTCTTGGTTACAGAATATGGAGCACATGGATTTAACTGTATTTCTTTTTGGCACTAGCTCAGCAGAATAATTTGAATTCCATTTCCATATGCTCGCTATTAGCTTTTTAGTTCGTGAAGTAAATGTCAGATGCAGTTGATTGAGAAAGGTATGAGGCACAAGCCAACAGCCTTCATCTGTTAATGACTTAAATCTGACTGTGTCTTTTACCTGATTTGGTTACATTGAATGGGAGACATCAGATGCTGGAATAAATAACATTCTGAGGGTCTACAGTCTAACTCGCTTGATAGAAAAGTATTTCAAAATATATGTTTTGGTTATTTTCTGTTCCATATATCGATATGGTTACTGGGCAGCATCGAGGAGTTTTGAGTACAAATCACATCCTATAAAGGTTGTAAAGGATCTACATTCTCCAAAATATAAGTTACTAATGTTTGCATTATAGCTTTCTGTGGCTAACATATAAGTGAGCAAATGGAGACAGATATCTGGCTGCCTAGTACAGAGAGGATGGTATCTTTTCAGTAAGTGTACAGCAGATGATGACCTTGTTTGGCGCACCAGGCAGACAGGATATGAAACTGTTTACGACTGAACTAGAGCAAAGTTTGCTGAATAATCATAAATTATTACCATAGAGCATTCCACGTTTCAACAAAATACAACTCACTCCAAATTAACATAAAACTGTGCTCTAGCATTCAACAAAGAATACAAGAATATCATTAACAACAGTCTTGAGAAATATACTATCGAATTAAATATGACAGTTTTATACAAGTTTACAAGGCATATAGCAGTGACAGAGCTCATTAAGTCACTGTGGGTTAAAACAGCGACAAATAAAATCCTTATGGTTCGCCACGTAGCATAATTTGACTGATTATTTTTCAGTTTATACATTCAGAGAAACTTGGAAAAAAGCATTTCCTGTGTCACTTTCATTATTTGGTGAACATCACCATTGGAAGACCGTCTGACAGTTTGAAAAATGACCGGCTGGCTGACACACAGCAAGGGATCTTGTATAGAAACATAAATCTAAAGCAAACTTAAAACAAACCAAGTGATCCCTCTCCAGTGCACAACAGCCTGGCCAACTCTTGTTTAACAGGCTGACTGTTCCCTCTTAGTCATTTGCAGATGTTTGTGTCACAGTTTGTCAGGAGTTTGACCCATCTTTAACTAAACAAATGATAGCAAATCGCAAATACCACTATCATTCATTAGCTGATTATTTCTAAATATTCTCACGTAGAACAAATCCTTGATATTTGCAATGCTAAGCATGGTTATTTATATTTAACCCAAATGCGTTCTGACCTCTTATTGCCTGAGAGCACCTCTTGACAAAGCTGCAGGATTGCTTGTTTAAGTGAGGGTTTTAGTCACAGCGTGTAGCGCGTCATTGCAATAGTAACAAAGAGACGACTGCTGCTAACACTAAGGTCTAATGTTTAAGCAGCATATTCAACCATGGACACCCCTCATTATATAAAGCACTATGAGCATTTGAAAGTGCTATCCATTATGGTGCTATACTGTGGTGGATCTGAGGTTGAAATTCAAGATCAAGAGTTGGGAGTCTGTGGAGGTGGAGTCCTGTGCTCTGGAAGCCTGGGCACCTTTCGGTTAATGTTCGGCTGTTTGCTTTCTTCCCTCCATCCTCCCTCTTTTCCCTTCTTCCCGTCTGCTTTCTCCTTATTCTGCCTGCACAGTTTCAGTGCTCGGGATATGAACACGTCCAGGTCGAACAACCGCTCTTTTTGCTTGACAGGAAGTGACTCCAAGGAGTCATCATTTACTGGCTGAGAAATGGAGGAAGTTGACGAAAGGGGTTGAGATTCTGGTGTAGGAAAAAGTGGCGAGGTGGGGGGAGACACTATTTGAGGTGACTGAGGAGGAATTAGAGAGGTGGGAGATGAGGGGAGAAGTAAGGGAAGGGAATTAGAGGAAGACGTGACGGGCGGAAGTGGGCTTAGTCTGTCTTCATCATATTCAGCTGATGGGTGCCGCACAACTTCTGTGTAGTGGAAGACTGGAGTTGGGAGGTCAGTCGGCGAGAGAGGGAGAGGTGGAGAGGAGGTGTAGCAGGAAGGTGAACGTGGCTCCAAAGAAGGACTGGGACTGGGCGAGTGCAGGCGAGACTGGGTGCTCTCCACCCAGCGAGAGATCTCCTGGAATAAATCCCCTGTCTCCTCCTCTTCCTCCTTTTCCGCTTCCTCCTCCTTCATCTCTCCCAGGTCCTCAACGCTGCCACCAATAGGCTCAGCCGGCACAGGGAGGCTGTTAGTGTTACGCTTCCAATGAGACAGATCCAGGATCAGCTTGGGCTCTGAGTAGTGTTGAGGCTTGCCCTCCCTCCAGGCAATTTTATCCAGATATGAAGGGGAGCCCACTTTGTAGTCACAGGAGCGGCCACAGTCCAGTTCTCCGTAGCCCAAACCACAGGCCCGTTCCAGAGAGGAGTGAGAGTTTTCCAGGAAGCGTTCAGCTGAGCTGCTGTGGGAATATTTGCGTGGGTCAACCTATATAAGATCGATGGGGAGAGAGAAGGTGATAAATGGGAAAGTGAGGAATTCATTTCAGTTGTATTATGTGACTTTATTTGACTCATTCTAAGTTGTTACTAACTATTCTATACGGCTTGAATTGTAACAGAAATAAAATGTAACCACATAAAGTTCAAGACAAACAGTTATGGCAACTTTTAACAAACACAGTGCATTTACAGTGTGTACTACCAGACTGATTGTGATATGCAGGATTATTTTATGGCATGGTGAAATAAATAAAACACTTATGGGAAAGCAATTTGTAACAGGATTTTTCTCTTAAGAAGAGTGAGAGGAAACAGATGTGCATGCAAGACGCTAACAAGGGCAATGGGGGTAAAAAATCAATGCCCACTTTGTGAGAGGAAACAACATGGTTTATGAGAAATATGGTTAAATTACAAAAACACCATCACTTACAGTAGCACTGTCATGAAACTGAGGCTACACAATATCTCAGCCATGAGCTGATTTGTTGACATGGCACCTTCAAAGGTATAACGAGTAGGATTTTCCAAAAAAACAAAATAAAAAATAATCCCTCTCAATCATCACTTATGATCCACTAGAAGTGTGTGGCGGTGTCTCTGCCTGTATTTTCTTATTTTGCTGTACTCAGGACGTTTCTGGGCATCAACCTTTGGGGAGTGGTGTGTAGCCCCCAGCCTATAACAGCGCGCAGGGTGTGAGGTGTGGGACTCTATAAAAACTTAATGGTCGTAAGCATGTGGGACCACCAGAAGCGCGTGCGCTTTGAATCGGAGAATTGAATGTTGCGGTTACAAACACTAACCGACAAATCCTACTCGTTATACCTTTAACCTAATCAGCTTTACCAACTTCTTCACAACTATTTCATTAAAATAAGATAATGGTTATACTCAAGTACAAATCAGTCTGTATGGGGGAAAATGACAAAGCATATCCAACCTGAGCCTCCTCTAACATTGAGGCGGAACTGGCCCGGGGGTCTCTCTGCACCTCCTCATCCTCTGTGGTGTCTCCCAGGTCAGAGGTAATGTGGCCAGGGGGCATGCAGCGACACCTCCCGCCTGACTGCTGCCAGGACACATCTGTTGATAAACTGTTCTCGTACCTGCAGGAAGGCAGAATTTAAGTATTTATATTAGTCCTATAATAACTGTGCAGCATATTCAGTCTGATGTGTTTATTTACAGTAGGATTCTTAGGTAGTTTCTTGTATCTCATTATGCTGCATAAAACCGTAAATCTAAGCACCTCTCCCAGTGGATGCTGGAGGCCTGACTGTTGCTGTTGCTGAGGCTCTGCTCGGTGATCAGGCTGTCCTCCAGTTCGTCCTCGATGCGGAAGGGATGCGATGAGGTGGGCTCATCCTCTGGACAGGAGTAGTGCTGGAGGAAGAGGTGGGACAGCGCCGCCTCAGCTGTCAGCCGATCCATGGGGTTAAAGGTCAGGATACGCTCGAGGAAGTCCACAGCTGAGAGGAGAAGAAGAAGGGATCAGTGACTCAGGGCTAAATTATATGTTAGACCTCCAAACCTCTACACCCTGCTTTATCATCCCTTCATCCTTCACAGCTCTGAGAAGCTGCAGTCTTCTGTATCTTTTTTTTCCTCTCATCTTCCATTACTCTTATTTGTTCCCATTCTATTTCACACTGCTTGACCTTCCTCTTCTTTTTCCTACCACTCAATTCCCTCCGCTCACCCTGAGCATCCATTTCAGGCAGCAATTCAGAGAAGGGTTTCTTGACTCTCCATCCATGACTGACATATGAGGGCATCACCTGGGAAAGGATGACAGAGGGGTTAAAATATGCACATAATTCTGCTGTGGTTATTTTCTTTTTGTACATTTCTTTAGAGTATTGAAGGCACTCTAATTCCTACTATAAAGCAGATAAAGCACACAGGAAGGGGCCTTGTTGGAAAGAGTTGTGCACACATTTAACCTTGTCTGCAGACTAAATGTTTTTGGTCTAAACCTGCAAACAAAACATGACAATGACACCCTGTTCCATATTTAAACAATCAGCTTGCAGACATATGACTAGCAGCAGCCACTGAGGCGTCACCTGTAGCAGGTCCTGCCTGTCCTCCTCTCTCAGCACTGGCACGGTGTCCAGAATCAGCTGCATCTGCTCCAGCTCGTGAGCTCCTAGGAGAGGGAACCGACCAATCACAGACAAGCAGAGAAGAGACAGAGGATCAGTTATATAAGCTGAAAAAAAAGGCGACCAATTAGAGTCAAACAGGAATAACTAGGAGGTGTGAGCTGTCAAGTGAGAGAAATGGCAAGGTGAGGAGGTTCAATTAAAATTATGGATAGTATGGAATACTCCACAGTCAACTATCAAAATAGTTTTTAATTAAAAACTATGAATTACCATTCTAAGACCCAAATATCACAACAGCTCCTTCCATTTCAATTCCATTGCTTGAAATCACATTAAATGTCACATCTTGCATCTTCACTTTTTTCTTCTCCCCTTTCTCCCAGATTTTTAATCTGTTTAAGAGTAAATCTACCCTGTATCTAATACTGGTAGAATAGTAAAGCTTAAGGCATGTTTTTTTTCTGGTCACACCCAAACTGTAAATACAGTAGGTACAGCATTTTGCACACCAGGGAATTTTGTTTCTGCAGTATAACCTGTCGGGCAGCACTTCTTTACAGGTTGTATAAAAATCCCACATCCCTCTAATATTTGCAGACATTTACCCCCACTATGACCCAATCTTGCTGAACCACTATAACCTAAAACATCTGGCTGACTTTGTTGGGGGTTTTCGTACACAACCTGGGAAGAATCAGATCCTGTCAAGCTCAACTCTGGGAAAAGTCCCCAAAGTGCATTTTACTTTTGATAACTGATGGAGAACAAATATTTTGAAGTTACTGACTGTGGTGTAACCAGCAGTAGAGCAGTGCAGAAGCATTTTTCCAACCATGTGATACAGTGTGGATTTGCCCTTTAAATGTCTCCATCAGGCTAATGGACACCAGCAGGTGGTGCTATATCAACACATTTACCACTCTAAGAAATAAGCAAGCAGTGGCAGTGTATTTGGAGTGCATTGCTTCCCCTCTGGTAAACAAAAATATATTGTGCCATGTAAACTCTGTTGGTTAAGTGAAAAGCAAGTCAAGCATCTCTAACAGTCGATGCATGAAATTCTAGCAGAGAGGAACACCAGGGAATGGATGACGCTATTGAGTTTCTGGCACCATCTCTCCTGTGGTGTGGAGGGCTGGTGGAGGTCAAATCAGCCTGTCAGGAGGAACTACATCTGCGTCAGACTGCGAGAATTTCTCTGTCATCATTGTTATTCTGGTCAGGCAAAGAAGTAGCCTGCAGAAAGTGAATAAAGTATCTTTGGTGGAGGACACTCCGGAAAGAAAAACTCTCCTTAGCTCTCACTTGATGCCATCATCTGATGTAGTCTTTAAGCACCTTTTTTTTTGCATCTCTGCTAGAAAGAACAGGACACAAAAGATGTATTTGAATAAAACTGATTTGCCTGATTGTACTCCTGTATTCACTTAGCCAGTCAAAAAGCTGGTTTGATGTCACTTTCTCATACTGTGCATATTAATACTGGAGATATTGATGCTATGGATNNTTTGCATGTCTATCTTTATTTTCACATAACAACAAAGGCTGTGCAAAATAAAATTTCATATTTATTTATTATTTTATCTTTAACATGCAGTGTCCATCATGGGAGCCAAAACACAAGCAATGTTTAAAATAACAGAAATATCAGAAAACGAATTGCAAAAAAACTGCTCCTAGAAACACATTTCCCAGAGAGATCTGGCAGGACCTTTAGTAATAAGATGTTTCTGCTGAATACTAATGATATGATCATATTTCACTGTGTCATCAAATTAATGATCAGCAATATCATAATGTGCCTGCAGGACGTGAAGGTCATGATGACAGTGTTTTGGTGGAGACTGTACGACAAACAGCAGAGGTACCTGCAAACAGCATGCGTCCAGTGAGCATCTCAGCCAGTATGCAGCCAGCGGCCCACATGTCTATGGCCTTGGTATAGTTGTTGGGGGACAGGAGCAGGCGGGGGGAACAATACCACTTAGTTACCAGACCCTCGGACAGATAGCCCTGGGGAAGCAGGTGAGGGGGTGAGTGAGAGAGAAATAAGAGAGAGAAAGAGGTAAGTTAAAGAGAGAGAGCAACAGAATGATACTGTAGTTATATTAATGATGAGCATGCAACAGATTGGCTCGTTACCAGTTGTTACCATTCAGTAGTGTACTTACAAGTCCGCATGAGCATGCATGTGTATGAGGTGTTGGAATTGCTCATATTCATTACATTCCTGCTGGCAGTTTGTTGGTAGTTATTCGTGTTGCAGTGGAAGCATCGTGAAGTTGGTAATGTCAGCTACAAAAAGGAAACTTGACACACTGATATTTGGATTTACACCCACAGAGACTTCATCATTTTATGTCATCTACATGAGGATGGAAGCTGGCTGAAGCTGGCTTCTGGATACACTCTGCGGCAGAAAACCTTCCCCTGAATCTCTACCTACAGTTACTAGAGTTTCACCGAGCCTTTGATGCTCTGCCGTATAACAACACACGTCCTCTCATTAGAGCTCTGACACGGCTCTCTTCTGCCTTTTACTTTTGCAAATGTTCACCTTGCGAATAACACTGATGACGCCGGGCATGGAGATGAGCCACAAGCAAGCGTATTCACATCCAAACCAGATTTATAACTAATGAGATGTTTCTGCCTGTTGCTATCGTTAATGCACTCGTCGCCTCTTATATATCACTCCACCTCTCACTCTCTGTAATCGCTCTGCTCTCTCCGACCTTACAAAATCTCAAAATCTCTGCACTTACCGCACAATATTTCTATTCTTTATTATTTTACTGCCCCAGGCTCTTAAACTTCTTGACAATCATGATATTGGAAGACTATAGACTGCACAACAATATATGCTTGTAATGGAGCTTATACATTCTCACACATTTTTATATTTCTCTGCAGCTGGTGGCTAATTTCATTTCAGTACTTTGCCATTTGAGCGCTGTGAATTGCTTCATGATGACAGACGTCATCGGGAAACTGTGGACATGTAAAGTTCACTCTTTAGTTACTGGCACACTATTTTTGTTCACTTTTGTTGTAACAAATTTTCACAGTTGGAAGAGGGGCCCCAAAATTAGATTCTAAGCACCCTTCTCCTGTCCTCTCCTTCACCTCTCTACCCTTCCCTTCCCTGTCCTCTCTTCTCCCCTTCTGCTCTCCCATTACCCCTCTCCTAAAGTCTACTGTTTCCATTTTCCATCTCACCATTCACCCATCTCTCTCTCTATCCTGGTACTTCTTGCAGAATTACTCCATTTAGGCTTATGCCATACAGACAGCATGGGATTTATCCTGGCCCAGATGAGATTTCATGCTCAAAATGGATGTCAGGAATTGCTCTGTGATCTTTTTTGCACCAGTTAAATTATCTCGGGCCACCTGTAACACCTGCATAACATACACCAAGCGGGACATAGCCCCTCTGATGATTATGTTTTAGGTCTGGCCCAAATTGGTTTTACGTTTTACTTGACAGCTCAAAATCGAGTTCCCTCTTCATATTTGAAGATGGTAAAAGAATTTAAGGCGAATTGTGTCTCGATCAGCAGGTTTAGGACATGACTCAGAGCCTTTATTCATAGTGGGCCACCCACGCCAATGTTCCCACTTATACCTCCCTTCCAGAAATGTGTCCCTACATAGAATTCAGCCTGGCCAAAATGGTTTTTAAATGTCAAGATGGATTTTTGAGTTTTTCCAGGCCAGGTTTCTTACATTACATTACTCCTAGGATACAAGATGTTAAATAAATTGCCTCTCTACTCTTTGCTCCTCCTGTGCTGCCTCTATTTTTCCTCTCCTCTTTACCCCTACATCCTATATACCCTTATCTACTCCTTTTATGCTCTCTCCTCCCTCTCTCTCCCCATGCCTACTTCTGCCCTCACTGCACCTTACTCACCGCCCTCCCTCATCGCTGCCTGCTCTCCTCCGTGTGCGCCAGCAGATGACAGAGCAGAAACTGATGCTGAGTGCTCAATGATGGTCTGTCAAACATACGCGCACCTTGTCTTCAATCTGTCTGTCCCTCTCTCCCCTCTTCGCTGATCATTCTCTACATCTGAGCTCTCCTTTCTGCTTCCCGGCAAGCATTTGATAGACAGTGGATTTCATGGGGCTGGCCATGCTTCATGTCAAAAGTACAACATTTTCAAGATGGAATATTATTTGGTGATAAAAGTTAATCATTGCTTTGAACAAAAAAAGTTTGTTGGCTTTCTTCACTCCTTCCTTGCCTTCATCCTGTTTTTCCTTCTCTGCCCTGTCATCACCTCCCACTTTCCTCTCCAACCGTCCCCTTAATCTCAACTCACCTCAGTGTTTCTCTACGTCACCATCAGCAGCTATGACTGTTTCCCCTACCTTCCCTCTTTTCTTCACGCTTTACCCCGTCGGTCTCTTTTCATCATCCTCCTTGCTTCACCTCCTCTCTCACCTGTTTCATCCCTCCTTCTCTTCGTGTCAGTTACAGTTCCACTCTGCTTATTTTCACCTGTCTCCCGCTCCCTCCCCTGTCGTCCCCCTTCTTTCCTCTTTCCAACATTCTCTCCTTATTCACCTTTCCTCTACTTCTTTCTCTCTGTCCTTCATCCAGGTCATGAATAATTTCTGGGCAGATCCAGCGCTGCCTCAGCAGGTGACATTCACACATACACATGCGCAAGTTCCAACTGGCGTAGACTGTAAACAACATCACAAATGATGTCTTCTGCCTCTGTTTCCCTTCTCTCTCCTCTCAACCTTTCTGTCATCTCTCTTTGCCTGAGTAAATGTTTTTCTGTGTAGTCAGAGGCGCACATCTAGACAGCTCGTCAAACAGCCTCATTTCAATGCACTGCAGAGTCACCGTGTGCTGACGAAACCACTGTGATACACACGGACTATGTAAGATACTGTAGAAGCACTTAGAAAAGGTAGGAGGCATTTTTTGGTTATTTGAAAAGAGGGCACGTCATTGAGAACGAGGAATCTAAACGAGCCAATCTTACTGTCAAACATGACATAATATAAAACCTGATTAAGGTTGACTGTGCTGCAAGGACTCTATTTGAAAGCAATATAAATGAGACATAAAAACCAGAGCCACCAGTCGTGCTTTATGGCCCAATATGAAAGTTAATCATATTTTTGTGAATTTCCATCTCAGCTGAAGTCAGTTCAGCCCACGTCCATTACCACAAAATGTTTGAAAAAGCAGCACTTTGGCTCTGCATTATTAAATAAGAGAGAGGATGCTAGCACATTCACTGCAGGCATCTGCTTTGGTGTCAACAATGCATCGCAAATAGCCCGGCATCATCATCATACACACACACACAACTCTGGTAATACAATTTTATGCTAATGAACAATGAGAAAGTGATGTTCTGCTGGCTAACAGACACGTCCGCTGGGACAGACTCCCAACTAACTCCCAGTGTCCAACTCGGAACAATTCAAACTATGTCAGCAGTCAGTTTAAAATTGGAGTGTTCTGTGCAGCCAGCACTCTTATTGGTTATTAATGCACCCCTGTTATCAAAGCTTTGAGACTAAAGTCAGCAAAGGAAGAGGCTGATACTGCAGCACCAGAAAAGGGAAAAACGCTATCTGTAGGAGCTGAGATGCAGTACTTGTTGTGACATTAAATCTCCAATAAATCAACAATGGCTTCATGTGATTTATGCATGTTTATAGGCATAAATTATGCACACGACAGACACTCATCTATCTATCTATCTATCTATCTATCTATCTATCTATCTATCTATCTACCTTGTGACAGTGCAGTAGTTCAAGCCTGAACATTGTGTTCTCTGACAGACAGAGCAGTTTCTGCAGGTGCACAGTGTGAGAGCAAAGATATGATGCATCCAAACACATGCACACGAGTGGGGAACAGAGTGAGATAGACGTAAACCTTGTTTCTGCTGTTCTGCACAACCAAAACTACCTTAATCTCTCTCACTGTTTCTCTCTGTTTGATCTCTTTCTTGTCCCCCCTTCCTTGTTTCTCCTTGTCGTACTTTTGCCCACCCTCCTTCTTTTCCCCTCCCTTTCTCTGCCTTTGTACTTTTCACCTCTCCTTCTTTCACCCTCCCATGACTCAATATTCCTCACCCTTGCTCCTCATCTGTTCCCTGCCCCCCCCCACCTCATCATCCCCTCCACCCCCATCCTCCTCTCCAAACTCACCCCCTGTGTCTGCATCCAGCTGATCCCCAGTCCCGTGTTCTGAGCTGACAAAGATCGCCTTTCACAAGAGCTCCTCTCCACATGCACAGATCCAAACACACACACACACACACACACACACACACACACACACACACACAC
>NTHP01000066.1:343351-354353 GCA_003416845.1 Oplegnathus fasciatus | reverse complement strand
CACACACACACACACACATCCTGCCCTGCTAGTATTACAATATTGCTGGGATCTTCGTGCATAATAGAGCAGCACAATGGACCAGTAAAGTGTCACATTAATCTCTCAGAAGCCTTCATCTACAATGGACAGGCTAATCACAGGGTTTGATTAGCACAAAACCTGATACCAGGTTTGGGAAGAAGACGTTAATAGCAGGGTTTGGGCTGGAGAGGAGGCCTGAAAGACACAGGTCGGCCGGTAACATCACACATGAGGATGTGTAATCGGAGATGCCAGTCATAGAAAAAAAGACGGCATGGCTGTACTGCAGTCGCAACATGTAGAATCCTTCTAAGAGGTGTAGCTGTTACACACTGTTTCTTGAAATTCTTGCTGTATTTAGCCAGCGAGTGTACTTTTTAAAAGCTGGATCTTTGTCAGAATCACACTACTGTTGGTGTCTAAGATGTCACCTGAGATACCACACTGAGAGCACACCAGACAGACAGATCAATTATTCTGCGCTTCAATTGCGAGGCGGACAAAACATGCATGCAAACCTACTGATTTTCTATAGGAAGATTTTTGCAACAGTATCCCATCCTATAGTGTATCCATTGCTACACAAGGACAAGGGTGGGTGCACCGCTGTCTGATAACCACACAGGGCCAGGGCTTGAGGAGTTGCTATCTCTTCCCCGATAACAGCTCTACCTCAATGAGAGGGAGCAGAGATAATGTTTAATATTGCAATACTCTCCCTGGATTCATCCATCAGCAGCAGAACGGCCCGCGCTGCGTCAGAGCAACGAGCCGAGTGAAAAATCCTCCAAACTTTATCAAACCTTGCTGACTTGAATATTTATAGGATGATTAATTCTCTAACAAGACAAAATCAATGCAGCTAATGCCGTGTGGGCAGAGATCTAAACTTTAATGCTGGCTTGTCCTCTGAAGAATATGGATTCATAAAATTAGTATAAAGTTTGTTAAGAGAGCATGAGCCTAAAGAGAATAATGATCACAGGCATATATATTGGCCTCTCGTCAAAAGATAACTTATTAATTTACATGCCCCAAAAAGATCACTAACAGTAATTAGGTTAAGGCTGGAAGTGTTTGTACAAGTGTTGCTGATCAGTACAAATGTCCTAATATGTCATGTTAGGTCATCGATCAAAGTCTTTTCCTTGCAGATGAGCACTTTAAAAAATAAGCCATCCAACTAATTTGTGCTCAGATGGACATTTTTGAAATCAGATTACCGTTGAAAGTGGAGAATGAAGAGACTCTGCTGCGCGTGTACGTAAACTTGTGCGTCTCTCTCTCTCTTACCTTATGAGAATAGTGGGGGTCGACTATCCTGGCCAGCCCGAAGTCTCCAATCTTGAGCAGCAGTTGGTCTGTGTTGATGAATATGTTGGCAGGCTTCAGATCTCTGTGCAGGACGTTAGCTGAGTGGATGAACTTCAGTCCCCTCAGCAGCTGGTAGAACAGCAGAGTAGCGTGACCTGTTCAAGGGCAAAAGACAGATATCAGGACACACCGCACAGCTTCTATTCTCACTCTTGTAATTAATGTAACAATGCTCAATTCTAACTCTTTTATTTGCGTTTTACTCAGACTTTCTTAGTTATGTTTAATTGATTAAAGCTAGTACAGATAGATTACTCTATCCACATTTCAGCCTACCAGAGGTGACATACTTAAAAACACAACATGAATGAATGACGTAAGACTTTTGGATAAAATTCTGATCTTCTAATGTGTGAATGTGGGCACAACTTGATGGTTTGTATCACTCCAACACTTACAAGCATGTTTATGGAGAGGAAACAAACAAGCAAAGGCATGGATGAATGATTGTAATGTGATGATCAAGTGTGTGAATTGTGGGTGTGGATGATAAAGCACTGTCTCAGTAAAAGAGTGTCTCAAAAGCTTTGCCACTAAATCCAATAAATCACAATGTAAACAAAGCCAGCAGTCAGGCGACAAAACAGCAGTCAAGATGAAGCACCGTACTGTGGTGAAAAATGGGACTTTAACTGTCCAAATTCAAAGAAAATAACATTTCGTGTTTCTTTATAGCTTGGATTTTTCTATTTCCATTTTTGTTTCCCGTACCTGTGTGCAGTGGCCCCTGTTCCAGCAGCCGAGCCAGATCCGTCTCCATGCACTCCTGGACAATGTACAGGGCACTCAGCTGGGTCGGGTCTCTGGGCAGTGGCCGTCCGTACGGGGCCAAAACCTCGTGAACCCTCACCACGTTTTCATGGTGCAACCGCCGGGTGATTTTGACCTCTCGCAGAGCGTGTTTCACCGTCACGGCGTCACGCATCACCAGCTTTTTAATTGCCACGCGCTGCCCAGTGCGCTGGTCCACAGCGGAGAGGACCAGGCCTGTGACACCCATGCCAAGAGGTCGAAGGTCAATAAAGTGACCACCCAGGTCAAACCCATGGGGGAAGAGGGGGGCGTCTTGTCTGGCCATGACAGGTCAGTCTGGAGGTTTTAGGGACAGATGACAGATGGATTCCAGGTACCTCAAGCTTGATGGGTCTTCACAATATCTAAAATAAAAGTGCTTTGCTATTGTTTTATGCACATAATGTTACATCTTGCTGGTGAGTCCAGAACCTTAACTACAGACCTGATTTTTCTCTGGTGCATGTTAGATGTTCTCATGAAGACAGGACCCAAATTCAGTACCACAACTGGTCTGGTGAAAGGTGGTGGCAGTTTTAGGGGCCCACAAATGTTCCAGTTGGATTACTTTATCCAGAATTGGGGCCCAAGATTTTAAGCTGTGCTCAATATTGCAAGCAGGTTAGAAAGGGAGTTATTTCCTTCAGGTATAAGAAGTGTCTTTGTGCATCATCTTCACCTCCTCTTCTGGTAATGTGTGGGCAGATTCGTATCAAATCACCCTTTTTAACTGAACCAGCTGTTGTTAATGTTCTCCTGAACACAACCTTTGAGGTGTTTAGGACCAAGAGTGTCTGAGCAATGAATGGAACGTCAGAAAGGATCGAAATAAATGAAACCAAGTGGGAGGAAATCTAACATTTGGTTTAGTCAGTGATCTTGCAGATACAGGTTTAAACATATGTTGGTAAATCATCTACAGTACATGTTTAAAAAAATAACAGATATTTCCTTCAAACGTCGTCCCCTTGACACTTTATGATGATGTCTTCCTCTGCTCCAAAGATGTTATTTGATGCTGTAGTCTGCTGCAGGGATGCACTTCTAATCTCTCACTGAATTTTCTTCACGCGCAGATAGTCAGGATATCAGTGAGTCTTATTAATACTACTCAGGGCAGGGGTATCCATAGAAACAGCCCTTTGTGTGGCTGATCCTGCTCTTACATGTGTAGATGCATCATGGGACAGCAGCAGGCGGACGGTCGGCTCTGCACTCCTCTCTCTCTCTCTCTCTCTCACTGCCTCTGCACGCTCCGCTGTGTTTGTTATAAGTCTGTAATCCTCATCGGCCAGTCAAAGCCTTCGATAGTGAGGCAGGAGAGAGGAGGTGGGGTTATTTGAGTTAAATTCAATGAGACTCTGTTGGCTCCTCCTCTTCTTCCATGATACAAGAGAGATCCTCAGTCAGTCAGTCAAGTTCATTCAGTTTGAGATCCACAGTTGGGCAGCAGTCAAATCCTGGAACCGTGGCACTCTCTGTGTGTGCATGTGCATACGTGTGCATGCGTTTAATCCCTCAGTAATCTGCTTCCTGTTGCCTTCTCATGAATGTAGGGATTTTCAGCATCAGGCCGTGGTCACTGTGGAAAGACACTGCTGTTAGCCGCGTCGCTCGACACATCTGCAGCCACCACCGCTGCCGCTGCTGCTGCTGCTGCTGCTGCTGGGGAGGAAAAGAGGAAATGGGGATGAACAGAACAGAGAGAGACACATGGAAGATACAGATGAAAGTTACACAGCAACAGAGGCAGTGTGTTAGCAGGGTCTGTGTCGCAAGAGAGTTCCCATTACATAACACTGAATGGCAGTGTAACCTAATCTACACCAGCAACTTAATGTGCTTAGAGAGGATAATCATGTCAATTCAATGCTTTAATATCTGCTATATGATGCTGTTGACATTTCAGAGCAGAGAGACAAGTTGACAGGATGGGGGGAATTATCATGGCAGCATTTTTTTTCAATGAAAAGGTCTACTTTTCTAGTTGCACTTTCTGATTTCATCACACAGTGTAACTTTATTTTGTCTGATTTAAAGTTGAGCAAATTAAAAGTGAACCTATCTACCTGATATTTTAGTTCAACCCCTTGAAAGGTCATATAGTGGTGGAAAACACAAGCATTTACTTCCTCGCACCCGGAGATCCCTGGGCTGCAAGAACTCAAACAATCCATCAATCCATAAAACAAATCTCTTTGCTGTCAAAGGCCTGAGGGCAGGCTGGAGTATTAGCTTTCCCTCCTCCTCCTTTTCTTTCTAGAAATGGGTGGGGGGGACGTGCACTCAATAACTGGACTACAACTGCTCTTTAACAGCCTTCAAAATACTTACAAACACACGCGCCTCGTTCATGTTCGCCTCGGTCAGGGCGGACTGTCAGAGGCTGTAAGAGTGTAAGGTGAGAACAGAGAGACTGGGAGAGGGGGAGCGTTGACAGTGGCGCTGGGTGGGAGGTGCAGCACTGGGCTAACTTAATATATAATGCATAACCTCTGGAGATGGCGCTTGGTGCTCTCTCTGTGCATTTATTCTCCACATTTCTTCTGGTTATGCAACCAGAATACAGATTATTATAAGTAAGAATCATTTGCAGTTTCTTGATGCAGTGCAGCAAAATGAATTTGCAACTGTGAAGCCCATTGTCAACACAGAAATATCACACTGGCTCGAGACATCTTTTAATTTAGGTTAAAGCAGAAAAAATGCTCTACACTGAGTCAATATGATGTTAACAAATTTGTAGGTGATAGTGGACGGGAGCAAACAAGGATACATCCTGTTGTACTCTGGCTTTGTGCAGCTGCCTCTGTGTCCCTGGCTGTGTTTTCTTTCTCTTTGTTTTTACTCTATTTACTTCCCAACAGGCGTTAGGGCAGTTTTAGTTGAGATGGGAAACGCTGCATCCTCTCTGCACACTGGCCTCATGCAGCTGCCTTTGTGTGTCTACACACAGACTCCAGTGACGCCCCTCTGACAGAACAAAAAAACAGTGAGATTGAAGTGCATCCAATAAAACATAAAGAACCCGTTTCCAAAAGAGAAAGAAAAAAGTAGGATACTCAACGACAAAACAGGCCCGTGCTTCTTTTCCCTCCTCAACACAGCTTCACGTTATCTTATCTCTCTCAGCATCTGCTCGGTGTGCAATAACAAGAGGAAGAAGAAAGAAATACGCGCAAAGATAACAGCAGCAACCATCAGGATACTCACGCAGCCGCAGCCAGCCGTCCACAAACAAAGATCCGGGGAAGAGATGTGAGAGATATGGGTCCTTGGAGGCAAAGAAAGTGAAACACGACCGCATCTCTTCTCTTCTCTCTCTCGGTGTGTGTGTGTGTGTGTGATTCAGATGATACTGGGGGGACAGCCGGTACGGGTCGGCACCGGGGGTGATCCGCCGAGATGAGATAAGCCGGAGGCTGCTATAGAGCCGGTTATTGTGGGCGACCGTCCGCTCGCTGTCTGCGCTCCAGAGGAGTGATCTGAGAGAGGGAGGAGAGGAGGGATCACCCCGATTCAGATACGAGCCCAGAGTGGCTTCACACACACTCACACACTGCACCATGGATGATTAAGTGCCCATCTCTCTCTCCCTCTCTCTCTCTCTCTCTCGCACTCTTTTTCTCCTCACTCCCCATCTTCTCTCTCTCTCTCTCTCTCTCTCGGACTCCTGACCTCAGTTAAACCTGGGTCGGTTTTTGCAGGAGTGCTGCACTCACTCACTCACGCACTCGCTCCAAACCAAACCATGAAATAACATAAGAATATATGAAAGTTAAGGAGGAGAAAAAAAATCATATTTTTGCTTGTAATGAATATTTAAACAAGAACAGAGCAAAATTGTGATATTAAAGGAAAAATCGACTCTTACAATTTGATATATCATTGGTTTGTCATATTCCATATTAGGTTCTAAAAGTAATGTTGTGATAAAGTGTTTCAGTTCAGTTTGTGATTTCTTACTTTTCCCAAAACCAAAACCAGAAACCTGTGTAAACTTGGTGCACTGTGTGGGTTGCAGGCCCTCGTGAAGATGGCAGAAGCATAACAGGAGCAATAAACAGAAGTTCCTCCAGTGTTTGCAATGTCTTATGGCTGTGTTGTATAATAGTTTGTTGACTTACAAAGTCCTGTAGCCTGTGGTTATTAGAGGGTGGTTAGTAGAGGGTTTTTATGAGAGTCAGCGCAGTGAGAGAAAGAAAAAGAAAGAGAAGGCAGGTCATGGTGAATGCAATAATGATTATGCACAGGTGCTACAGGATTAACAGAGAGGCTGCAGAGAGAACAGAGACCCAAGAGTCACCTAATGTAATGAACCCAGTGTAAAGTGACACACTGATCTTACGGCTCCATCAATGAGAAGAGTAGAGGGTAGTTAAAGGGATAGTTCTGGACTTTGTGTGCTTTTTCCGCTTCATTAAATGACATATATAGGTGAAAATGGGGAGTGGGAGATGTCTAGGGGAATGAGAACCAACCTGGACACCTCACAGTCTTTTTGTTTTGTTATTTCACACGACACTTTTAGTTGAACTTTACAAGTGTGATGCAGAAATCTGATGAATAATTTGCTAAATGGAAGCCATTAGATAACGGGTCAGTGGTTCCTTTGTGATTACAGAGGGCTGGTGCTGTTGGAAAAATGTAAGTGACAGAGAAATCCCTTCCCAGACAACAACTGTGGTAGTCCTGTACCCCCCGTATGACGTACCTAAATTGAAGCTGCTTGGATTCATAGTCTTTACATCTTCCAGGTGTGTATCTGCTCCTTCTCCTGTGCGTCGGCAAGATAAGACGGGTTTACAAATGGAATGTAGTGTGGAGGAAATTGTCAAATACTTTTGTTGCTTTTGCGTCAGAGCAAAGTCTTTTTCCAGATGTTTTGATTCGGCAACAGGGAAGCTGTCAGAAAATATAATCAAGACCCTTTTGCGGAAAAAGATGAAATATTTTCTTGGCCTTTCAAAATTGCTCAGTGTTCTTAAAATTACATACCACTGGCTTAGAGCTATTTCATCATCATCAATCAGCTCGCATCCAAATATCACTGTCTGACCCATCAGTCAGTCTTCAGTCTTCACGTCAGTGTTTTGATATTGTAATATGCTTCATGAGTGGGACTAACAGTGGTGCAGTTCAAAAGTGTATCTACAATCACAAAGGCATGAAACAGCACTTTCCGGTGTTTATTTTACTGCACCGACACAGCTTCTGAAACACAGCGACATCACAACCTGCCGTTACTTACAACAGAAAGATGAGATAGCAGAATATAAAACTGCTCTCTGATGTACCAGCTAAAGTTACAAAAATAACCTCTTGTTAGCATTTTTGAGTCTTTTGGGACATCCGTGATTTTAAATTCCTGAAGCTTTCTCCAGGGGAGGAGTAACACTGGTTATTTTATAATACTTCAAATGTAATAGTAGCTGGAGGTAAAGGGGAAGTCATTAGCCACTGGAGGTTAGACCAAAACTAGATAAAATCACTGGCATCTTTTAAATAATGCCGCTCACAAGACGCAAGAGAAAAAGGACAAATACAAGTACAGAAAGAAGAGGGAACAGGAAAAGAAAGTCTTGTAAAGACTTAAGCTGTGAAGATTAGAAAATTTTAGATAATGTGGATAACACTATGATACTGCTGCTGCTCATTTGGTTCTTTTGATTCTTTGTTCTCTGTGTCTGTTTCTATTCCTCTTCTGTATTTCTGTCCCCCTCTAATTAACACTGATAGCATCTGACAAATGGAGACATCACAGTGTTGGTGGTGGGCTATTTACAGAAACACACACACGCACAGGCACATATGTTGTCAGCAGCACCTGCTCCTGGCCTTGACAATGTGTCCTCATTATTTATGGGTCTGCCCTGAGAAGACAGGTGAAGGGGAGAAATTCAAATAAAACCATGACACCGTACTGGTTCCCTCATTTGTTTGTATTATTGTTTCATAGAAAGGAGGAAAAGTCCCTCTTTTCTGTTAACATATCATGAAGAAAGCAAACATTCCCTATAATCTACAGTGTGATACAGTTCAAGGGCAAACTGTTTGCGGTAAACAGGGTGCTTTGTTGCTCGTTTGATGTAAAAGCTGGCAGATGTGCAAGAAAACAAAACAAATCGAGAAAAAGCATTTAGTATTAGAAAGAGTCCTCGGATCTCTACCACAGAAACATCCTCCCTGCCCTTCTCTCGCTCTACCTTCAGCTCAGAGTGAGCAGCAGTATTGTGTGTGTCCTCCTCAGATTACCTCCCTCCAACAGATCCCTGTCTAAGTAGGAAAGGAAATAAATAAATTAGAGGTCAGGCTGAAATTTCCCTGTGACAACATCTGGCTTAGTTGGCTCGCTTGGTGTTTGTTTGTGCTGAATGTTTTTCCAGAGAGGTGATGGCCCAGAGAGGAAAGAGAGAGAGACAGAGAGAGACGGGGGCACATCTGTAGGTGTGCAAAGATGACTCATAAGGGAATAGCAAACGCTACTGTGCCAAATCATACACACATGCAACTCTCACCCCACTTTTCATTTCCTTGTTTTTACCTTCAAGGTGACAGAAAGTGAAGGCTGAACATGTATAAAACAGGGAAGAAAATCTGATTCAAACCTCATGCTATCCCAGTCTATGGTCCTTGAAGTCTACGAATATGATTCTTAAAGGTGCGGTCCATTGATTTTACATATAAAGTTCAGTTTACTCATCAGGAGGAGTACTACCTGTGAAAACAGCTGTATAATGTTTAAAGGTGTAAAAACATAACCCAGATGATGTCATCACGATTATTTTTTTACCCTGGCTTGAGACTTAAAATCTTTAACAGAAAATCAGCGTTACAAACTGGAGTTGAAAGATGTGGGAATTTAGGAGGCCGGGAAGGGGCTAATGAAAGACTCTATCCAGTTACATTATGGGAAATATAGGATCCAGTGTTTTTAGAGCTTGATCCAGTGACTTGTGAGTCCCCCAACTTTATAGAGGTCCCTGACTAAATCCCTGGAATACCACTGTAATCAAAGTGGAAGAGGTCAGCAAAGTAGATGACAATGTTAATTACAGATTATCAGTCTTATAGCAAACCAATAAAAACATCAAAACATAATTCATACCCATACCCACCCAGATCTACATCTTAAAATGACAAAACTAATTTAAAATACAAAAAAATTTAAATTAGCAATTAAAAAATGGAGCAATAAATAAATAAGAGAAAAAAAACCCTTGATAGTCTTGATAAGACAAGTTATCCCATACATCTCATTGTATCTACATGTGCCCATTGTCATGTTTGTGGTGGGATGCCTCAACTTCCTCCTCCATCTTTTATTGTCAAAACCCCAGAGTAAGCCTTCAACTCGCTGGCCTGAACCAAGCAAGCTGTTTGAGAAGAGTAAATAATAATCAATAAAAATCTTCTTGGTTTCTGTTGTTGCATAATTTACTGATAATTGACTTCAAAAGACAGCTGCTCCGTTCAGATTGATTTGTATTATTCGCAGTGTGCAGCATTACTGAGAAAGGACACTATCTTCCTTGCTGCACCACCTGATACCAAGAGTTAACACTCGAAGATACTACAGAGCACAGAACAGAAACCAGATGGGGTGGGGATCTTGGTAGGAGATAGAGATGCAAATACACCTCAAATGTAAAACAGAAAACAGGTAGAGAAAGATGCACGAAAAAGAGAGAGAAAAGGTGAGCTGAGACACAAACACACAGAGATAAAGAGACATGAGAGTGAAAAGAGAGACGGGAGAAACAGACAGTTTGAGTAAGGAGGGAGGAAAACAGGTCTCGGAGCCGACAAGGTTATCTGGCCGTGTGTGTGCCAACAGTTCTCTCTGAAAAGGACCGGTCTGTCTAAATGTCAACACAGCCTGGAGCAGCGAGGATATGCCCTGAATAAGATATGCAGCCGAGAGATATGAGAGGGACACAGACTGAGACAGGGCAGCAGGGTCATTTACATCAACGGATGTCATTAATACAGAAGAACACACAGGGAGGTGTTAATCACATGAAGAGCAGTTAATTGAAACAATACAAGTAGCAAGTGAAAAGTTTGGTCAATATAAAGCAGATAACTAATTGTTGATCAAGGATTCAAGTGTCTCTTCAAGCTCTAAAACATCTGAAAATCATATTTATACCATTATTTGACAACAGACTTCCTGCATTCATGCGTTTTGTCCTTTAAAATATAAATATAATAAAAATATGAACTCATGCATCTTCTAGTACCCCTATAGAGACCACATATTAGGTGTTTTTTGGGCCCCTTCAGAACAACAACTGCTGGTTCAACTCAGAGCAGGTTCTCTAACACCACCTGCAGGACTTTCTTTGTTACTGCAACTAAACAGCAACAAATGTCATAATGCATGATTAAATTAAAATTAAATTACATTTGTACTTTATTAATCTCTCAATGGGGAAATTCAATTTAAAGTATTCAAAGTAAAGTGATTAAGTGTTGCAGTTGATGCTAATGGATATTTGTTTATCACAGGGACTGACAAAAGGGGTTTGAGTTTTATCATTAATGAAAAAGGTTAAGGGATAATTTAAGTTTTAATCAAGCTAATGGGGGAAATCAGTTGTATCTACAGCTTCATCAATGGGTGACCTGTCCTTTAATCTGTGCTCTGTGATGACTGTGATGCCCCCCGGACACGAGTTTATATTTTCATTTATCTTTCTGAACACTGGCAAAGCTTATGTACAGTAAGATGAACACTCCTATCTTCTGTATGTACGGCACTAAGGGCCTCTTTATCAGCAGAGTCAGGAGGTAAGAGAGAGAGAGATAA
>NTHP01000066.1:318195-343342 GCA_003416845.1 Oplegnathus fasciatus | reverse complement strand
GACTTAACTGTTTGCTGTTTCCCCCCCCAATTTTATAAAAACACATACTAATATGTGTGCAGCTGTCAGTACAGTATGTGCTATCTATAAAGGCTGATTTAATATTTTAAATGACAAAATGTTAAAAATACAAAAAAGACACAGAAGACAAGGCAATACAATAATGTGATATAACTGCACCAAACTCCAAATTATTGGGAAATTTTCCTTTTTAATTTAGAAACATAATAAACACAACCAAAGTCAAACTATGCTGAACTGTAACTTAATTCAAAACAGTTAATTGACCATAAAATTTTATACATGTATATATATATATATGTACCTAAATACCCTAAATAAGACATTAAACCGCTGTCCTTTCATTCACAATCACAAAAAGCTTAAAATATAGTTTGAAATCCTTCATTATAGCACATTTCAAAGAATAATGTTCTTTAAAAGAATATCTACATGATGCAGCAGAGTGAGAAACCTTAATGTCCAAAATAGTTTTTCTTTTCTCTCCTGTGATGTCATGGCAGCTGCACTAGGTTTACAGTCAGCATGAGAAACTAAAAGATGCTTTAGAGAATAAAGTATTTAAATCTTGAGCTATTGTCCTGTGTGTTATCCCCCAAAAAATGCCCTAGTTGGGCTGAGACAGTACAGAAACTTATGGAAACGTTCTCATAAAAATCTCCAAAGAGGGAAATTTAGACAACAGCTCAAAATTGAAAGCCATGTCCACATTCAGCAAAATGATTTAACAAGTCAGAGGAACATTTATGCTGAATTCATCTGCGGTAAAAATGTTGCTTTAGACTGAAACAAGGTTGGCCACTTGGGTATACTTCATGTGCCACTATTTAAATAAAACTTAGATTTGTACAATGATCGGCCTGGATGCTTCTGTATGTACACTGCTGAGTAAGTGGTCTAGCCTAGTTAAGCAAAATGCGGAGGCGGTAGGTGGTTGCAGGAAGTGGCTCAGGCATAGAGAGGCTGGTAGCCGCTCCTCCGGCTGCCGGTTTTACAGGTGATCACACATACGCTCAGCATCCCAAAGAACTGCAACAGGAAAGATAAAGATAATCACACACAAGCTCTACTTCGTGCTTTAATTGCTATATTTGAATAGGTTATTCTTGTATCTGTACCATTTTTTTAGTACTGTCCTCAACCTCTGTGGAAGAACAAGAATTACAAAGTAGTCTATGGGACAATCACGAGGTCATGCCATTCAGATATTTTTTCCCTTGTAAGGCAGTCTGAGTTCAACATTCTTAGAAAGTTCATGTTGAAAAGCATAATTGAATCAGTAAAGTGTATAAATAAAATTTAAAACGACTGCCAGGATACCACACTGACCCTTTCACGGAGTAGCCCTCAACAGAGCTGAGCAGAACATATTACACAAGTACAGCTAGGTTAGGAAATCCATGCATTTGGGTGGATACAACATGGCACAGAGAGGAGTATAACGTGCTGTGACCGTCTTTACCTTGATGATGGCGAAGCCCAGGATGACCAGCATGGCGTAACCCAACACACCCTGTAGGAGGCCATCGAGCTTGGTCTCACAACCCTAAAAATACAATCACAAGTACAGTGAGTGCACATGTTGTACATGCACATCGGAAATGCCCACCTGAAATGCAGCTCTTGCTTTATTGCCTCAGAGGTTAAAAATAATTAAATGTAAGATTATTCACGTTTCAAAAGTCTTCGCCAAGTTGCAGTTTGACAAGCAGTTAAAATGACTTATAACGCCAAATAAATAGTTAATTAATACAAGAATAATCCCAAGAACAACAAAGACATACTGTATACACAGACACAGTATTTATGTAAAAAAAAGAGCAAAGTGTGCCTCTGTATGATTTACCTCTACGTTAAGCAGGTCTGGTTGATCCAGTCTGCCGGTGCACTGCGCGTTGGTAGTATTTTTACAGCAGGACAGAGGCACTGTGTTGTTGTGGCTGGTAAACCAGGTAGTGTTGGACCAGCTGGTGTAATTTTTGACACCACAGCATTTCAACTGCACACAGACACAGAGAGGACAGACAGGAGTTAATACAGAACTCAAGAGGAGTCCAACAAATACATAACAGTGAAAAAGAGATATAATAAATAAATAAATAAATAAATAAATAAAAGTAAAAGAGGTTATTTAGGCATGTGTGAAGCCTTGTTTCTGCTTCTATGACCTATTTCCTGCATTTCACAGGAGTACTTTAGACAGATGCAGAGGTGTGAATTTGGTGTATTAAGAGCATGAAGATGGGGAGCGCAGCACTAGTTTATGGAGGTTATATTTATTATTATAATACCTCAACATGAGGGCAGGCCGGCCTGAACAATATACCATGATATTTTTGACTACATACCATGACATTGATACACAGCACATCAACAAACTGCAAAACTACCTTAAGGATGACTATTTGCTAGTTTTGCTTAATTTTCCTTCATATAGTTTTGTTCTTCCATTAACACACAAGGAAAATTTGAAAAAGAAAATCATTTGTCATCTGTCTAATTCAAATATTATTCTGCCTTTAAGACAAAGAGATCACAGTTCTATCACCTCTAGTCAGTTATCCACAGGAACGATAAAAACACACCACCAAACAAAGTATACAGTATATTGTTTTTTTGCTGTTGCTGTTTTAAGATGGCTTCTTTCTTAAAAAGACAAGAGAGCGAAAAGACTGAGGAGTAGATTGAAAGAACAAGAGAAGGAACTGAAAGCAAGCAAGCGAGAGAGAATGCAAGCAAAGCAGAAGAGGTTAAAGAGAATGAAAGTACAAGTGGGAAAACAAAGCTATTTATATACAGTGGAAAGAACATAACACCAACCTGAGTCTGCAGGTAGTCCACAGCTTTGGTCTCAGCGTCCTTTCCATCATACTTTGAGAAGACGTCATTCATTGAGCGCTCCAGGTCTCTGCTTATCTGGACAGACAGAAGAAAAAAACCCCACAATGTTGACAGCCATGTAATATAGTCTAATATCAGCAGCATTGTGTGACAGAGAACACATTTCTGTGACTCACCTTGCCTTGGTAGATTAAGCTAAATACCAAAGCAGCCACTTCAGCTGCAAAGATCACCATGATGATCAGAAAGAACTGGAGAGAAAGAAAATGAGAGGAGTTGTGAAGAAATTTAGTGAGTAAAATAGTAGTGAAAGGACAAACAAAAGCTGAGGGAAAACAAAACCGAAGCGTCAAAGATGATAACTAGTGTTGTAACTGACACAAGAAATGTTGGCAGTTGCATTTTCACCTTCAGACTTTACAGCTGAGCACGCAGCTGCAGAGTCTGACAAACAAACAGGTGTCAGGGAGCAGAGAGGATGACTGAAGCACAAACCGTGGCCCATACCTCCTCTCTCCTGCCACACACACACACACACACTTACAAAGGTAAGGCCGACTTTGGACTCCCGGATCGTGGCGCAGCATCCCACCAGACCAAAAATGAACATCACCACGCTGACGCCGATGATGATGGCCGCAGGGATCAATGTGTACTTGTCCTGAATGAAGTTTTCAAAGTTGTTATAGCTCCTGATCACGTAGACGCCGACGTAAGCCAACGCCGCTCCTGCAGCCTGAGGGAGGAGAAAACATCAACATCATCACAGTTGACAAGTCAGCAATATGGGTATGGTGACAATAAACACTGGGCATGTCTGCATACAGATCAGAATGCTTTTATTATTACATATAGAATCAGTAAGGAGTTGAGAGTCTAATCATCATTAGAAGACACTAGTTTTCTCATCTTTCTGTATGTTTGACATAGTTGTTATTCCGGGAATAGACACAAAAGTAAGGATAATACTGAAATGAACACTACTGAACTGTATACATCTTTATCTGCTGACATTTTTTTAACTACAGAACATCTGACACTAAGTGCTAAGGTGGACAGCTAAGAGCTACATCAGGGCGCACTCTCAATTTCCGCTCTAGTTATACAGCTTGGTGCCAAAAGAGTCAACAGTCATGAAGTAATGGATCAGTTTTTAAAAGCTCAGCATACTTAGACTTTGCATTTAACAAAGCAACGTGCTGCACAAACACACGCTGATACAGTTGAAGGGATTTGTCACATGATCTTTCTCTTTTTCTCTCTCTGTGCTGTAGTTGAAAGCGTCATTGTTCATGTTCTGTACATTAACTTGGCAAAAACTGAGAGAAAAGAGCTGTTCAACCTTCCATTAATGAATTTGTTATAAGATTTCCAGTAGTCTACCTATAGTCATGAACACCATCAAACACGTGAGAGCAAACCTGCTTGTTAATACACTGTTGGATAAAGCACAAAGAGATTTGTTCTTTTATTATCTGCTGTGATCTCATGTGATGAACACGGGCTGTGAAGGTCACTGACGGTCTGTGCCGGTGGAGTCAGATGTGGATTAGGCATTAAGTCACACCATCATCGTGACTTGTCTACAAGTCATGCTTACAGTGAGCTCACCAATCATAAGACTGCATGTATATGGGCCAAATGTTGTGTCTACACAGTACAAACTGGAATCACAGTAACGGTTTTAAAAACAATGTCTCATTTTATTCCACTCTGTTTTCTGTATGTTTAACTATCTGGTCTAAAACCCCAAAAGGGTCAAAACGATAGAAATTTCAAGAACAGAGACAACTATTAAGAAAACAATGGCTCAAAAGTATTTGTCTCATTATCAGCGCTCCTGGCTTCCCTTTGCCCTTTGAAACTCACTGTGGCAGGCTTGATTCAAACTCCGGCCTGTGATAAAAGAAGCCTGATAGTGTGGGGAAAAAAAGAGCAAACAGCCAAATCAACAGCTGAGTGATGAAAGCCACATGAATAACAATTCAGAATCTAAACGGCAAATGAGATTATACTACAAAGCTGTTTGTGTAAATCCTGTTTTTATATGCTGGTGGCACAGCCGGAATATGAGAATAAGAGAATATGTGAAAAAGATGACGCCACTACCTATTACAAAAAAAAAGAAAAGAAAAAAAAAATCATGTCTGAGGGTTTATGTCGTTTTCAGTATTACTTCCCCTTTAATGAGGGGAGTTATAGATTGTGTGCGTGTCTTCATATGTGTGTTTTGCGTGGCCTAACAATCATTCATCCTCCACTTCAGCCTCATGACTCACTTCTCTTAACCACTCCATAGTCACGGGATCCCTGTGGGGTAGTTACTCCACAACCCCTCCCCACCTCCACCACCTCTCACCCCTAATCTTTCCAGAAATTCTGATCTTGTGCCTAAGAAGCAGCACAAAGAGGCTTACACAACGTATAGCGCCCAAGCACGGTGCCAGCTCTCTGGAATGTGAGAAACCTCTGAGGCCGTGTTTCTTGATCTGTGAGGATGATATTAGTGGGCCTTAGACTAGGTTCCCAGTGGCAGACATGTAGTACATTTTGCAAACTGGAAGAGAAAGCAGCCATGACGTTTCTGCTCATGTGCTTTTGTCTGTGTTTTTAGTCAACACCGGCCATCTTTTGAATCTCTGGGACCTTCAAAAGACTTAAAATAAACATTTGTGGTTTGTGCGATGTTTAGCTGCATAAGATGGTCTGGTAAAGACAGGCCTACCTGAGGGTCAGGCAGAGTTTAAAGGAGTAATTTAATATTTTCATTTAATTATGATCTTTTTTTTTTAAACAGTTCTACATAAGTCTCTCCTACCATCACTAACTAGTAACTACTCAAAATGTGCAGTTTCTCATAGCTGTTCCTTGATATCCCTGAGAGGCTCGATTCATCAGGAAATGAATGATGATGATGGCGATGATGAAAAATGAAACAAAAAGAGAGACAGTAGGGACATTCCAAACTGTATTTAACAGACTCTAACTCACACTGCTACTTAATTCTCTCGTCCTGATGAATCAGGGGAAAAAAATCAAAGATGGACGCTCACTATTATACTCTAGTACATGGCAGGACAAATCCAGATGTGTTATATAAATTACACGTGATCGTATTGAATTTTTACTGCTTTGCAACTAATAACCTTCGATGTATATGTGACAGATTTTTCTCATATGGTATGGTATGGTATGTTGTGTGTAACGCCGAGCTGGTCAGAAAAACAAGAAAAGACTGATTTTTAGACTATGGCGATGGATGGAGGAATGCAATCGACCCCACACACATTAAAAATCATTCAGGATGGACTGAACGATCCAACTCGTGTACCTGTTAAGAGTGTAAAAGAGACAGACAAAGCGTTAGATTGGGAAGAAGATGGAGAACAAGGAAGTAAAAAAGTGGATGTAGACGTGAGAGATAAGCCATGCCTGTGTTTTCCCTTGCAAATACACACACACACACAGGCCAGTTCCCTCTTGCAGTAATCAAATTACACAGGCAGAGAAGTTTACTATGTCCCTTCAAAACCAATTTCCTCTGAAGGAGACAGAGGACAGCTGAGGCCAAATGGAGAGAAACACAGTCAGATATGAACAGTGGTCAGACTTTGAGTGAGTCAAAGTTCAAGCTGACTGGCTGACAGTGTTACAAAACCCATTAAGTCATTTATTCCCCTGAACTCATTCTGACATCCACATTATTGGGAAATCAGTTACTCATAGTCTCTCTAGAATCACCTGGCTTTTCAGAAATGAACTACGCAGATCTGAACTATATTAAGCTGCAGTAGAAATGAGGAAGTGCAGAGCCGTGATGGCGACCACAAAACTGGGGCAGTCTACCAGGATGTTTATCAAGCCATTACTCTGATTTACAGGGTGTAAACCTTAAAGCACACAGGACTCACGGGCTGAAACAATAATAACAAATAGCGATGGTTCACCGAAAGGGGTGTTCAAAAAGCCACCGAGCACGTTTCATTTCTCCTTGCTCCATCCTAGAAAGCCAGTTCAGTGAGAACTCAAATCTCCGCAGGTGGGGGGATAACACCGCCCGACTTACCCAAAATATCAAGCTGAGGAAGAGGAGGACGGTCTTGGACGTGAAAATCCCGCAGTCCATGTTGTCTGAAGGAGCTGGAGAGATTGATGGAGGACTGAGGAGTCGCTGCGGACCAGTTTTTATCTCTCAGAGCGCCGAGCTGTTCCCGCCGCCACCGCCGCTGTTTGGGTCACAAGTTCTCTCAATCTGTCTGACTGCGATGACTGTGATCACACGGTCACATGCTTTGGGGAGGAGGGCTACGTAACAGAACAGGTCCTGCAGCCCTCCCCCCCTGCTGGGTAAGCCTCATCACACCACACACACCACTCCCTCAAAGAAGAAGGGGAAAACCTGAGGCTGTTGTTGGAGGTATTTTGTTCTGGTTTTGTGTAATATATGTATGTAAGTTGTTTGTGTGTTTTTTTTAATCTTTATTCTAAATTTGTGTATGTTCTGTGTGTGTAGCTACAACTTTCATTTTATTGTGAAAATAATAAAGCAATGAACACACTTATCTTGGTTTAATATGCCTTAGGATCCACTTTGATGTGAAAATGGAACTTTTTTTGGTGGTCGCTTTATAAAAATAAAACTGCAAATGCACCCCACTTTTCTTTTTTTCCTGAAATTATTTGTAATACAACAATTGTACCACAAACCTACTGTATCTGTGCACTTATCGACTGCATGACATGAATTGTGAGGCTGTCATGACTGTGGATTCATTCAGAAAGGTCAAAAAGGTCATTGGGTGACAGTGATAGCCCCCTCCTCTGCTCCTCAGCAGTTAACAGCAATGATAGAAATTATTATGATCTCCTTTGACACAAAAAAGAGAGGACTGTGGGAATTTACTGCTACAGAACAATGGTTTTATTAACCCTACTTCAACAGGGGGGTTGGAGGGCCTTTCATCTGCGGAAGTGAATGGCTCTGTTGTATCGCAGTGACACTGGTGGGCTGAATACTGGTGATTTAATCCACATTTAACTCAACAGTGAGACTTACTCTGGATGCTTGAGGGAGGGCAACACAAGGGAACAGCTGCTCTTCTGACCACGACACAGGTAAAGACCTCTTAACCACAACAGCACATAATCTAAAATGAGCCATTTGTAAGTACTGAATTCCTGACTTTTTCATTTAAAGTCTGTGGAGATGTAGACTAGACAAACAGAAAATGACAAGAACCACAAGAACCCTAAAACTGTTTCAGCAACTCTTTGCTGAAGGAAGTAAAAGTTGTGGTTTAATTATCGGGACAACATGTCAGTCACAATAACAACATCACATTCAAGCTGTATACAGTATAGTGTTAAAGGTGGAAAAAAGGCATGTGTCTATAAGAGAGTTACTCCCACTCATAGTCCAAGTTCCCTTTTGTGATTATTGCAACTTTATCTGATCTGATATGTCTGCTTGATTCTCTGCTCTCCACTCCAGCCCGGTGTTAGAGTGGATTTAAAGGTTTCTACAGTGCAGATGACTGTCATGTGGACACTTAAAAACTTAAGTCTACTTATGAGGACGCTGACTTGTCACTGACAGGCCAATTGCATTTTTACTGAAACTAATTTTACTCACTCTGTTGTCATATTTACTGTGTGTGTGTGTTTGTATATTTGTGTGTAACAGGAGGAGGCGCTATCAGTGCACCACAGAAGGCAGGACTACATTTGCCAATCTTCTTCCTCACACACACACACACACACACACACACACACACACACTTTATCATTTTAATAAAAAAAGAGAGAGAAAGCGCGAAAGAGAAAGAGGGAGATAAATTGTCTATGGTTTGAGCAATTTATTCAAGTATTTTTGAAGCAGTGTATTTCCAATACTGATATTCCAATCAATGTGTCCACTAATCATCTCCAGTTTTAAACAAACAATATCAAAGAGTAACACAGATGTTGGGTCACGTTTTAAGTTGAAGATTTAAAGTTTATTTGTTCAGCTCAGTGTCACAAAAATGCAAGTCAAAATGCTTTAAAGGCACAATCTGTGAACTTTAAGAACTAACACAACAAATGTATTTAAGTTACAAATGTTTTCTACTGTTGCTAAAGACCTGCATTTATAATAATAATAATAATAACAATAATGTGAGAATCACAAAAATGACTGATTTTTCATCAATAAGTGAATCACATAATCTATGTATACCTTTAATTTGGTCAAAATGAAATTGGTGATTGTGCACAAACACGTGAAAGAACACAAAATGGTTACAAATAATATAAAGTAAATACTATTTTATGTTTGAAATCTGACTGAACTTCATATTTCAAATAGTCTTCTACAAACCTACTGTATATTGGAGTATTTTGTACTTTAAATAATCTATTTATAGGCAGAGAACGCAGCGCCTTAAAAGCTCATAATGATTTTTTTCTGGCATCATGTCCTAGACAAAATGATTACAGTGGTTGTCAAACCATAGACTGACACGTTTTAAATATACATACATGCATACTAATGTGAATGCATCCCTCATTGGTCATTTCTTTAAGAGTCCAAAAGTAAAAAAAAAAGACCCGGGAAATTAATCTTAAATTCGTTTCTCCAGCCGCCCCTCCTTACAGGCTGATAACTCTTATTCTGGCTGAGCTCCATCTCCCTCCACGCAGAGGAGACACACAGTGTGCCTACAGTAATATTTCCACTAAAACATATCATGACATAAAACTTCATTTTCTGTTATTTAACTTTTTTTTTTACACCCCACGCTCTCATTAAAACTGCCCTGCGCTTCTGCATCTCAGGAATTCATATCTCTGTTGAGGTCGCTATATGGCGGCTCTGCAAGGCAACTGTGTTTCTTTGGTCATATTTAAATGAATTTAACTGGCACAAACGGCTGAAATAAAACCAAGTTTTGGAGCCGGTAAATCAGCCACATTACTATTTAAGCTTATTTAATTATAAAAGTCTGTAGTTGATTGTTTAGAGGGTGTAACTTTGTGAAAATGTTCAAAATAGACGGCTCAAAATTCCACTTTACAACTGCCAACTTGTAATTACACAACGATCTTTAATATATTCTATTAAACCCCTAAATAAAAATGTAGTCATAGACAGTTGAGATTACGCTGCTTCTTATGGTGTGCTTTTTATATGGAATTCCAACATTTTACGCAGGAATTTTACAGAATAATCCAGCTGGAGAAAACACAAACTTTATCAACTTTGAGAGGGAAAGAAGAGGCGCCCTGTGGTGGCGAGGTTCACTCTACACGGTTCTCATCGGGGCTTTATAAAACCTGACCCTGTCAAGAGGGCAATCAGACATATCACCCTGACTCTCACTCACTCGAGCCTGATATTAGCGCTATAATGTCTTCTGCTGCGGATGTTTTGCCCTCGGCGGCTCCGGCCAAATCCCCCAAGAAGAGAGCCAAGTCTCAGAAGAAGAAGACGGGCCTCACAGTGTCAGACCTGATACTGAAGGCCGCGGCTGCGTCCACAGAGCGCAGCGGCTTGTCTCTGGCAGCCCTGAAGAAGGCTTTAAAGGCCGGAGGATACGATGTGGTGAAGAACAAAGCCAGAATCCTCGTCGCCGTCAGACGCTTGGTGGCCAACAAATCTCTGGTCCAAACCAAGGGCACCGGGGCCTCTGGCTCCTTCAAGCTGAACAAGAAGCCCCCCACACCTCGAAAGAAGGTGGTGAAGAAGAAGAAGCCAAAGGCGAAAAAAGTCAAGAGGGCCAGCGCCAAGAAAGCAGCCGGAGGTACCACTCCCAAGAAGTCCCCTAAGAAAAAGAGGAAGGCAAAAAGTCCCAAGAAAGCCAAGAAACCTGCTGCGGCCAAGGCGGCCAAGAAGCCCAGGAAGCCAAAGAGTCCCAAGAAGGCCAAACGCAAGGTCGCCAAGTCTACCAGGACCAGGGCTGCTGCCAAGAAGTGAAAACTCACCTAATGAACTCTGAATGCTGACCTCTCTGGTGGCGTTTAACTCATGTGTGGACTAAACTTCTGCATCCATTCCAAGAACTTTGCTTTGCTTTAGCTATTTTACAGTTCTATAATAGACAGTACTGAAGCTGCTGTTTTTACACCCCTTTCCCTTCCACCATCTGCCGTGGTCTTGTGAACTGAATTGCAATTGTTGGAAATAATAAACCTATTTTAATTTACACAGCGTGTCGTGTGATTTTATCTCCGTTTTGAGCAACAAAAAGAACTTCGACAAACTGGATATAGCGTTGTATAGATTCTCCGTTTATACAAGAAGTCTCTGGATAAGAACACAGTCTGCTATAAACAATATTAAATTGAGGTAAATATAACTTAGGTTACATACTTCATGTATCAGTCAATGTTTAAATGTATGACTTAGTGCATTATTTAGTTCTAAAATATGACCTCATCATTCAGCATCACCGAGTTCAGTATCTCAGAAAAATGTGTCTTCTCTGTCTTAAACATGCGTTCGTTACTATCAAAAAAGTTAGTGTCCGAAATCTGAATGTACTGCTCACTATTGAGTGTCCATTCTATGAGGAGCAGTGAATGAGTGAACAAGGGGGTAATTTCGGACACAGCCTTGATTGGCTTGATTCACAGTGACGCAGGAGAAGGAGCTCAAGAGCGCGCGGAACGTTTTGGAATGGCGCTTTTACGCACCGTTACGCACGGGGTCCAAGCCATCGAGCACCGTGTATTCATACACATTTTAACACTGATAAGTGTTTGTTGTGAAGCGGCGGACACAAACAGATATTGTGGTCACAAATTAGCCAGAATATGCGCTTGTACTTATATACAAAAGAGAAGCCGTCACGCATCTGCCATACAGTTCCATACAACGTATATATATTATAGGTTTTTGTGATGAATAAGGTTTTTGTTTGCTTCAATTTGAAGTGAAGATTGATATCGGCAAGATTCTGGGTGGGATCAGGCTGGTCATAAAACAAAACACAGCTAATCACCGCTGACAGTGAGTCTTGACGGGCGTGACGAGCCGTGTTCGTTGGGGTTCCTCTTATCTCCAGCAGAAAAACACATGCCAGGGTTTCAGTGAAACTACCCGGCTGATGAGTGCCGACAGAGAAAGAGAGTATGACAGAGCTTAGACAGGATATGAGATAGTGGCTACTTTTGAGTTTGGCATGAGAAAAAACCGAGAGGTGGGATTTCAACTAGTAGTGAGTCAAATAAAAAAAGGGTGAGAAAAAGCATGATACAAGCTATGATCCATATTCATACACAACTTAGAGCATTTGGATACTATATGCTGAAGTAATGAGGTCTTGAACCAGTGAAGTGAAGGCATTTTACACAACATGTGATGACTCAAAAGTTCATCAGCTGTGTGGTTCCGTGTTGCCATCTACTGGCCGGATTCAGGAACCAACCGCAGTCGGGAGTGACTTTTGGCCGGGGAGGTTCACCTCAGGTCAGTTTTCATTACGGTCATATTTTACTGTAACAAGTAGAGTTTGGCCGTGGAGCTGTTTTTATAAAATTATGTTCTCCTTGTATGCAACTGATTTAACTTACTAAAACTGTAATATACAGAGGCTCTCATTTGTAACGAGATATTTTGTGTAGAAATGTAGCTAAAAAATGGAAATAATGTTTTGATAGTTAATAGAAAATTACATATATTCATGTAAACTAGCAAATATATAGTTTGCATATTCATTACACTAAGAATCTGCAATCAACTGAAAAAAGTTAGCACTAACAGAGTTAATAAACAAAGCAATAAATTAGTGCATGTAGAACATGTAAGTAAGTAGTGCTGTTAAATATATTTTACTGTTTTTAAATACTACTACTAATTTTTGTACTGGTATTTAGAAAGATGAAAAACAGCAAAGAATCAGTTTTTCAAACATGCATTATGATCCTGTGTAGAAAAGTTTGAACAATGACCTGGTTAAATGCATTGTTGATTAATAGAATGTCACACATTAACCCAAAACAAACAATGAGAAAAAAAATATGTGATATAAGACAAAACATTTTACAATGCTCCTTACATTGCTCTAAATTGATATTGCACTTATTATAACTCTGTGGTTTATTCCCACATGTGTTATTTTTACTCATCTTTTGTTTGCCAGACGTTAAAGCTTAGACCTGGTTGTTGGGTGGTGAGTCAGGGCATTCCCAGTGACGCACACTCATGTGACAGTTCATAAACATGTGAAAACACAGCAACTTCCTTTTAGTATATCTTGTTTTCATATCTGCTTTCTGTTCCCTTTGATAGGAGGAAGTCAGTAACTCATTTTACCTTAACCTTAAAAGTAGAAAAACTATGTCAAACAGATTTGTTTGTTAATCTATCAACTGAAGCAGTGTACCTTAAAGCTCCGGTCTGATGGGTTTATGTTAAGCTTAAGTTCCATTTTCCCATTTTTCTCAGCCATCCTCTTGCATGGACTCCAGCTCTTTTTCTTTGTTTTTATTTTTTTCTCAGTTACTTTGCTTTCAAATTGTAGCAGCTTGCGTGTTGGGTAGGGGAATAACGGTAGAGAGAGAAACTGAACCAAAACTTACTGTAGATGACAGGCAAGTGTACCCAAACTCTTCCAGTGTGTGCACTGATCTAGTGTGGAAAAACTCTTGCATTTCAACACACTGTGCTTTTATCGCCCGAGCATGCACTGACTGAGAAAACATCTTTTAATCACTTGAATGTTTAGATAACATAAATCACATACTTACAGGATATAAAATAAAGGTTTATGGCTCTTACCAAATCTCCCATTGTAAATTTTATGATATTGCTTTTCAATATGGTTATATTATACTGTGAAGTTAAGTTCTTTATTCTGTTAATAAGACCTGCAAATGAAAGCAAAACCACATCCTCCCCCACCAGTACTAAACTGGATGTTCCTGTTTGTCATATGATAAACTGCATAAGAGGAGGAGGAACTTGGCTTGAACTTCATATTCAGTCGTCTCAGAACTTTCTAACACAGCCATCATGAAGGCAGCAGTGACCCTCCTGTCTCTCTCTCTCCTGCATGTCTGCTCTTCAGTCCCTCTCAGCCGCCCCACCAACTGGCTCAGACAATGTCGCGCCTCCACCAACCTCTCCATCACAGCACTGGAGGTGCTGCCGGGCGGAGGCTGGGACAATCTCCGGAACTTAGATGTGGGTCGAGTCATGAACCTCAGCTACTTCCAGTGCCAGACCACTGAGGACGGGCTCTACCTCATCCCAGATGAGGTGTTTGTCATCCCCCAAAAGGAGACGGGTGTGGAGACGAACTCAGAGATAATCAGCTCCTGGCTGGAGCAGAAAAGCTCTACATCTCACAGCATAAACGCAGACATATCCTTCTTCTCGGTGCTGAATGGCAAATTTTCTACAGAGAACCAGAGAATGAAAACTCATCAGGTTAAAGACTCTTCAACTACAGCCAGAGTACAGGTAAGTTTCTATTTTCCATAGTTTGTACTTCTCTAGCATGGATAACTTAATTTGGTTGATAAAAATGTTTAGTGCCCTTAAATATTTTATCTATTTATAGGACTATTTAACAGAGACAGTTTACAACATTTCGATAAATGTGCCAGTGTGAGCCAGAAGGCTATTTCTTATCTGTACTTCCTGGTGTTACAGATGCCACCATAAAAAGCAAATAATAAAAAAAGAAATAGAACATTAATAAGCTGAAATAAGTTTGGCAGTTGTTAAAAAAGAAACCTACAAAAAACAAACTATAACATAATGATATTTAATCTTTTTCCTCAAAGGTTCGTAACTTCATCTACACAGTTAAGGCTTATCCAGACTTCACTCTGGACACACGCTTTGCTCAACAAGCCAAAGATATAGCCGATGCAATTGAAAACAACCAAACAAGGAATGCAGAATATCTCTCAGAGAAGATGGTGCTGGACTACGGAACCCATGTTATCACTAGCATCGATGCAGGGGCTTCTTTGGTGCAGGAAGACTACCTCCGTTCTTCATACGTGTCGGACAGTGTGTCAGAAACTTCCACTGTCAGAGCACAGGCGGGGTTAAACTTTTTTGACAAACTCAAGTTTGACATAAGCAGTCAAAATACCCAACAGAGCTCAACGCTTCAAACATATCAGTCCAACATTCAGTACTCTCTTATCCAAAGCCATGGTGGCATACCTTTCTATCCTGGCATCACTCTGCAGAAGTGGCAGGAAAGTACCAGGAACAACCTGGTTGCTATTGATCGGTCAGGATTTCCCCTACACTACTTCATAAACGTCAACACCTTCCCTGACCTGCCACAGCCTACAGTTGGCAAAGTGGCTCTTCACTTGAGTCAGGCCATAGAGCGATACTACAAGGTCAACACGCGGCCCGGATGTGTCGACGTCAACTCCAAGAACTTTAACTTCCAAGCCAACATTGATGATGCATCCTGTGAGGGCCCCGCTACAAACCTCAGTTTTGGTGGTGTCTACCAAGAGTGTACTCAGGTCAGCTCAGATGCAGGTCCACTATGTGATGCTCTGGCCCAGAAAAACCCTGAAACAGGTGACTTCTCCTGTCGTTCCCCTTACTCCTCAACTTTACTGAGATCAGAAGTGAGACAGCAGGGTTACACTTCGTACGACTGCTATGACCAACGCTATAGTTGTGGGTTTTTAGGCCTTTCACATTGCCATCGTCAAGTGTGTCAGGACAACTACCACGTTCGCTCTGCTCGCATCAACACCTACTGGTGTTCTGTAAACGGAAAGGCCCCAGACAACTCAGGGTATCTGTTTGGAGGCATATACAGCCCCTCTCTCCTGAACCCCCTCACCAATGCCAAAAGCTGCCCCCCAAACTTCATTTCAGTAAAGTTTCTCTCGGATGGCCAAGTGATCTGTGTAAGTAATGACTATGAAGCTGGCTCCAGATTCTCAGTACCATTCGGAGGCCTCTTTAGTTGTCAGTCAAGCAACCCACTGGCAGGGTCCCAACGACGCTGCCCCCCCAAGTTCAGTCAGCATCTCGCTACAGTGAGCGACGGCTGTGAAATTCTTTACTGTGTCCAGTCAGGACTTTTCACAGGTGGGCAGCTGCTTCCGATCCATCTGCCTCCTTTCATTAAACCTCCACTTGTCAGCATGCAGGCCACGAACACCGTCATGGTGATGACTGAAGGAGATCAGAGCTGGGTCAGAGTGGGGCATACCAAGGCGTGGAAACTGGCCAGCCTGGAGGAAATCAAGGAAATTGTGCAGAAGCTTAACCCAGAGTTGAGTCAGATGTCTAGTGGAGAAAAGGCAGGGGTAGCCTTTGGGGTGATGGGTATGATGGTGCTGGTGGTAGTGGCAGTAATCCTGGTGAGGAGAAGGAGGATGCATTCTGGGTTTAGGACAGCTAGAGGCTATGAGGAAATACGTGGAGAGGTTGACCGTGATGAAGGAGAGAGGGAGACACAGCAAGATGAGGCTTGAGAGAAACACACAGCTTAGAGGCTTGGCACCCAGAGAGGTTAATCTAGTGTGAGAGATTTTGTTTTCAACTTCCTTGTTGATTGTCACCTCAGAAATCATTGTCACGCATCTTACAGGAGTGGAAAATGTTCACATGTTTAAGGGCTCCAAATTTGAATCAGTTGGACTTTGCATTAATTATTATTCTTTTGAAATGCCTATGAAACCAATTAGTTATTCACATTTTACTGCTAAGGATAGTAAATGTAATAGTTTTAACAATACATTTGTTGGTAGACATTTTTTCTTGACAGCATGATGTTTAGCATAAATAAACTTTGTATTTTGCACATACAGATGATATCATATCATGTTAGATCTAAGAAATTGGAAATTTGCCTTTGAAATCACCAAATGGCACAAAGCACAAAGCAGAAGTGATTTCAAATGCCACAGTGAACAGATACTGCCATCGTGAGGCCAAAATGCACAATGCCATGTAGTATATAAACATTTTTATATTCCCCCATTTAAGAACTTTAATGCTTTGTATGCCTTGAATTTTGTGCGTTTTGTTTGAATGAAACATGTTGTTGTTAATACTTTTTTTCCTTGTTTTACAGATAATTGATTAGCATTTTGTGAAGCCTTTTTTTCTTTATATGAATGAAAAAGCATTAGATTAAGGATGTATTATTTTTTTGTACTTTACTTTTTGTATCAGGCTACTAAATTGATAGGAAATATAAATGTTTGTCAATGAAACTCTTCTGCACTGCACTGAAATATTAATTAAAGTAAACTAAAATACTTTAATGGATCTGTCTTCGTGTGTATGTCTCCGTTCATGCAAAAACTTTAGAAAAGCCCTAAATCCTCTAAATAGCTTGGTCAGGTCACTTAAAGTAATCAGCCTTGTAACAGGCCTGCGCGATGTGTATGAATTTCTTTTTTGATCTTAAAAGCTTAACAAATGGAGTTAAATATTTGTGTTAAATCCAAACACATTTGCTTTTAACTTTTCATGACAGAAATTATATTGGGTTAGTACAAAATGCAAAACTCACACTTGAAATCAACTGGTAAGCATGCTTATGTCCGTAAACGTGGCACCAAAGCACAGACTGGTTCTCTAAATAAAACGACTTCCCCTGTCTCATGTTGAATGAAACCTCTTGCACAGAGTGCAGAGAGACACTTTTATCGTCCCTGACCACACTGAGAAAACCACCGACATTCCACCCTCATCCATAAATAGACAATGGCAAAGCTGACCTCATGGTGGTGGTAAGGTTATCAGTACACAGACAGGCTGGCTCAGACGTTGTATAGACAAAAACACACACAGTGACTCTAACAGACATACAGTACACACGTACTGTACACTCACATGCACGTACATACATACATACACACATTTCCCGTAAAGAGCTCTCATACCAACGTGCATCTTTCTCTCGTGACTATACAAGAATCTCCCTCCCCCACACATGCACGTGCACACACACACAGCTGTGAGGGATTCATAGAGCTGGGTCATGAACATGAAAACAAACCCACTCATGCTGAGGAAATTGTTAAGGCCTTGGGGCAGACGGAGAGAGAGAGAGAGAGAGAGAGAGAGAGAGAGAGAGAGAGAGAGGAAGAGGGATAGAGAGACAGATACATAGCCCTGAAGCAGGGGCACTCCCTCCTCGGTCTTCTTCATAAGGCGGTGGACAGACAAAAGAGTGCACCCAGCAGGCTTTCAGTGAAGCCAAAGCTCTCTCGACCGTGATTTAATTTCCAGCAGGATCAAGAGTTTAGTCAGTTTGCAGTCCATCGTTGACAGTGAGCTGTGTCATCGATGGGTTTAGCAAAGAGAGGGAGGCACAACAAATGTATTTTTCGTGGCTGTTAAAATCTGGAGAGGAATTTCAGTAGGCAAAGGAAGCTACAGTCTGACAACTCTTACAAGAGGACGAGGACACAATCTGAAGGACCATACATAAAATACAGTCCAAGGTAAGAGTGCTTGTCCTCTTGTGGTGTGTGTGTGTCTGTCGTGCACGTTTTTAGATTTGACACAACATCTGTGGCAGGATTACTCCAGTTTATAAAGCAGAGAGGATTAGAAGCTCATCTGCATTAACTGTGTAACAGACATAATTCATCTTAGATTATTGCAGTCTGCTCACTGGTAAACCTGTGGAAATTTGTTTTAACTATAAATGTCCATCTACAATGAGCTTCATATCAGACACTCATTTCATGTTAAAGGGAGTATTTCTTAGCAAAGAAATGATCATTTAAACATAAACCTTACTGCCAACTTTCCTCTTATATTTAGGTAACCATGCAAGCTGGAGGATTTCAATGGAGCAACTGCGTCCTGTTTATATTGGCTTTACTGGTCACGTTGGAGGTCTGCAGGGTCCAGGGCTGTCGGATTGGCTCAGGGTCAGAGTGTGAGAAAGCCCCTTTTGTCCCGGGCTACAACCTGGCAGGGGAGGGTTTTGATGTGGTGCGGATGCGTCGAACAGGGGCATATGTCATCAATGTTAAAGGTCATCTGGCTGACAATCACACCTGTACACTGTGTCCAAACCGCTTCCAAGAAGGACAGGTGAAAACTGTGAAACTTAGCCTTCTCTTTTCCACAATGTCTTCAATCAGTCTAACTTTCCTTCACTTAATTCCATCCAAACCACTTTTTCTCTTTTTTGCTCCTCCTGCGTTGTTTTTCCTCCCTTTGTACTATTCCACACTTCCTTTAAACTATTTTCTTCCTCCACCTGCATCCCACTCTACATCCTTCCTTTTCTCTCCTCCTCAGATTCAGAAGCTCCCAGCAGCGGTGCTCGACTGGCGTCCCTTCAGCCGCTGCAGTAAGCAGCTTTCTAGTGCCCTCCACCACTCTGTGGACTCCCTGCTGCGCAGCTCCAACTCCCTGGTTAACAACAACTGGGGCCTGGGTTTGAGTTTAGAGAATATTGGCAAGACGGTGCTGGGAGGAAGCCGCTCGGACTTGGCAAAGTTTGCCCGTTCGCAGCACAGTGTGGACAAGGCCACTTTTGCCATCCATGAAATCAGTTGCACCTACTACAGGTAAAAAGGAGTGGGGTTGGTAAAAATGGTGCTTTGTAATGGGATTATGAAATTTATCAGACTGATACTCAGCACCAAAAACATGTCCTTATGATGAGGCAATTGGCTTGCGACGAGGTACTGTTACATCTATATACATAGTAGAGCATGTGAGGAATTCTGGTTTTGGCTTCAAAACTCAATTCAGTATTTATCAAAAACAGAAATAAAATCGAAAAGGTGGCTAAACAGGTGCCAGTTACAAAATGAATATTAGAGTAATCGTTATCTGCAGATACTAACTCGTAGTTTTTTTCCTGACATTCCCTGCATGTAAAGAAGGCAAAGCATATATATGTAGGTCACAGCTTATAATGGGTTAAAATTTGAGATGATAGCTTGCAGATGTTTCTTAGGTTGCGAGAAACAGACTTTGAAAAGGGGGAAATTTAACAAAAAAGGTTTGAAATCCATTTAGGAATAACAAAAAAAACAACAACATTTTTTGCAAAGTTACAAGTTACAACAGCTTAAGGTGAGGCCTTACGGTGAACTCCACTGTTTATTGTTTGTCACATAAGAGTCGAGATTATATTCTCAGTGTGTTATGTTTGAACTCCACATGCCTTGTGTTTGTTTCAGCTACAGGCTGGCTGATCACCCCCAGCTGAGTGCAGAGTTCACAAAGCATCTGAAGAGACTCCCGCAGAGTTTAAATACAAGCCAGGACAGAGCCCTATATAGACGGCTGATAGACACCTATGGAACACACTACATACACCAGGTCAGGTGGTTGATACTTGCTGCAGAATGTCTTTTTGACATTGTAGTTTTTTGCAAGTGCAAAATAATGCTGAAGATAAACCTTCTTACTGTTAAACCAAAATGTCAGCCTTCCTTTCATTATTTGTTCGTGTCTCTTAGGTCCAGCTCGGTGGTAAGGTGAGGCGAATCACTGCCTTCAGGACCTGCCTGGCCACACTGAAAGGCTTCTCCGAGTCCGAGGTCAAAAACTGCCTGAATGTTGAACTCCGAATGGCTCTTGGTTTCCTCCCTGCCAATGTATCCTTCTCCAACAAGTGTGACAACCTCCTGAAGGGTAACATGAGCATGGGCTTCTACCAAGGCTTCATGACCCATAAAATTGAGGTTATCGGAGGGGAGAGGTACTTCCCTGACATCCTCTACCATCAGGACCCATCAGAAGCGTACCACAGCTGGATGAACAGCCTCCACGACAACCCCGATGTGGTTTCTTACGCCATCTTCCCTCTGCATCATCTGGTGGAGGACTCACAGATCAGTGCTAATCTGAAAAGCACCGTCACAGAGTATATTAAAGAGAACCAGCTGAAGGAGGACCAGCTTGGTTTCAAGAACTGCTCCCCGACTCCTAACCTGGACCATAACTGCTGTCCTCTACGTGCTGGCAGAGGAACTCTCAGATTGGTGATCCAAAGAGCAGCCGGTTTGAGGGCAGACACCTTCACGAAAACGGACGCCTACGTGAAGATCTTCTACAACAGCATGTACGAAGAGACGGAGACGGTGATGGACAACAATGACCCGGAGTGGAATGCGACTTATGACTTTGGATCGGTGGAACTGGGTCAGGAGTTGAGGTTTGAAGTATGGGACAGAGATGTACTCTACAATGACTTGGCGGGTAGATGTGTCATCTTCCCCGAGCGAGGAACTCGCTCTCTAAGCTGTCAGCTGAGCAGAGGAGTTCTCTATTTCACCTACACCATCAAATGTGATGCTCACTTGACAGGCTTCAGGTGTGGACGATACTCTCCTAATGCTGAGTAGACTGTTACATGACAATGTGTAAATGTAGATTTTAGCATTTTCTTAATACATAATGTGCTTTCAAGTATCAGATTTTTTTTTTAACAAGAGCTAGTAAAATTGTCCCTTGCATTTTAAGTGGAAACATTTCTCAACATTTTGGATGCCAAACAACAACTAGTTGTCAGTCTTCTATGTAAATGTCTTGTAATGTCTCAATATTATTAACTAACCAAAGTCCTTGTCAATCCATTGTACATACCAAAATAAAGTGATTTTGACTGGGACATTTACTGTTGTATGTCGCCATGAGTTGTCTTAAGTCTGATACAATGACATATATCGATAATACAGTGATAACCACATGGGCTACAAACCCTCACCAGTTCTATAAGCTTACTCATTTCTCTGAAGTGGCAGATACAAAGGCATTGTCATTGTCATTTTAGAAAAAAGAAATCCTAAACTTTCATGCCATCATTCACAATTCCTGGTCATTTCAGAACAATCAGGTTAAGTCCAATTTGACATTCCAATCGTGCAAACTCTAGATCGAAATGTCATTAAACCATAATATTATAAAGTATGGTATATTTTCACATTTACATTTTATTTTTTTGTAGTTCTTCACATTTTACATTATTTAGACTATTTATCTTTTTTAAATTAGCATATTTGGTGAAATTTTAATCACTTTTAATTATGATCTTAGTATACTGCTGTTCAAAAATGAAACATCATTGCTTACATGAAAAGGAATCTTATGAATTTTTTAAATTTCATCCCAGTTTAGTCAAAACCCATTCCAAATGTATATCACAGACCTTGTTGTTGCCAAACCTGGTGCTGGAGAGGTGCAAGTCTTTCATCTGCTGCCAGCACTTTGGAAGCAGATGAATAATTCATACATGATCAAAATAAATTATCAATCCTCCCGCTGAATCGCTGTAGGCACGACCACACCAAACATTTATTCCAATTTTTATTATTTAGTTCAAACAGGAACCTAAAAAACATACAAATGACTTCGTAAAAGCTTTAACAGTAACACTTGTACACGTACAACACATTAGCCACTTATACAGTACATGAACGCAGCAGCTGCTTCCTCGATTCATCATCTTCTCTGTGACGCTTGGCTTAAGATACTTAAAGGGAGTTAAAAGAAACCAATTCAAGCACCATATTTATTAAAGACATTCTATTTCATATTTTTGTTTTAGTTTTTCTAGTTTTACACGCTTGAAAAACTGGAATATCTGTGTATTAAATTCATCAACTACACCCACACAACCATGTATCTTCAGTCAAAAAAGGTCAATCAGTCTGCATTTACCAAAAAAAAACTGACTTAAAATATGACATCAGGATGAACACATTATACTTACAGTGACAGAATACAATATTCCAGATACTTGGCTGACTTTGTTATGCAACCGCAACTGTTAAAATGTTTGATCCGAAATGGTAGCAGAGGAAATCAATGTGAATCACAACATTTTCAGTATAGCTGTCCTACCTGCAGCTGTTCAAATGTTGCCATAGATCACAGCAGCAAAAACTTTTGAAACATTTTTTTATAAGAACTGGCAAGTACAACAGGCAAGATGCAACACTGTCTTGTAGGAAGGGGGGTAAAAAAATCTTCCATTCTCCGTGCACCACCTCTTCGGGTATGTAAGCACAATTTCTGTACTAGAATATCCATCCATCAGAGACTGCCAGTAAGCATTTTCCTTACCAGCATACAGTACATTTATCTGAATGCGAATAATATAAGGCTGCATGGGTTATGTGAACTTAAACAATGATACTTTTGTTCAGTCAAACACATTCGACGGTGTACTCCAACACATGCTGCATTACAGGCAGTTCGGTCTGAACTTCTAAACACCACTTTTTTCAAGTTTCTACAGCTTGAGACTCTCGCGTAACATGTGGAGTGCATAATATTTAAAAAGGTTTGTTTTGCCTTTATATACTGGTCTCGTAGTCAAAGTAGGAGCAAAATCTGTGTGCGTGTAAAAATAGTGTTTTAGGCACAGCTACCATACTACCCAGTAAATTAGATCTTTTTTTTCATGGCAGCACATGGTTCTCAGTAGTTTTCCAGTATAGACACAAGAGTGTGTGTGTGTTCAGTGAAAACGCTCAAGTCTGCCCAGAATCACAGGAATGCCATCAAAAATGTATTTGTACAGTCTCAAGTTTCATGTGTTTGCGTATCACAGTCCCAGTGAGGCTTTGAGCAAAGATGCCATATCTTCAGGTATGGTCCCCTCACCACCTAAAGAACAAATAATACTTATATTTTATATTTTTTCCCCCATTTGTAAATTATTCATAAATAAATAAATACATAAATAATAATAATAATAATAATAATACATACATAAATGATAAAATAATATAAATAATAAACTGGTTCAAACTGTGTGCCTGGAAATATGGGTAAACAACTTGCTGCGACATACGATGGTCACTGCCCTTAAGCTTTAGATCTATTTCGTACAGTTCTACACCAGCGCTTGACAGCACCTGGAACTTGCTTTACATCTTCTCTGATCCTTATTCTTCATACATACATGTACTTTATTTACTTTACATTGTGAATTGTTTCTCCACATTGCATTGCATCCATTGCATGCCTATCTGTCTGTCTGTCCTGGAAGGAGGATCCTGAACTGATTTGTGTACAACAACTGCTGGATCAGCTATTTTGAATATAACATTTTTCTATACTTTTGACTTTTAGATAAATCATTTAAGAGAATTCCACCAACATCTACTGGTTTAGGGGTTAGGGAAACATATTCCAGCATTGCCATCTTTGTAAGGTTTAGGCTGTAGCAGAGCGGCGCTGGAATCTGCCTGACCTCTTGTCTTGCAAAAAGAGTAGGTGAATATTTACCATGCTATAACAAACATACACAGAAACAAATACACTGTTATACCTTGGGCCTAGTAGGCTACCTTGGCTAGTAGGGTTGGGTACCGAACTTTGTACCAAATTACGTCAGTACTACAGAGTACCGATTCACGTTAAATCAATCTGTGCCAAATTTCGGTACCTGAGAGTGCATCTGGGTGAGAAAGTAAAGTGTATGTTAGAGAAAGAGAGAGAGCAAGACCATGTGACGTCACCCGTGCAACGTGTTCAAGCCCAACACACAGTCAGGGCAATGGTGAGCTGAAAGCTTGAAAACGAGCCGAAAACTTGACACACACAACGCTCTGCAGTATTTGTAATGTGAAGTCATTTGTTTTAGTTTTTTTAAATTTACTATTTTGTCCCCCATTTTTCCCCCAATCCTATTAAACTATCCTCGTTGCTAGGACTCCTAGATGTGCTTCCTCTGAGACACACATGACAGCGTGTACAGTGCTGCCGGAGCGCACCAGAACGATGCTCTGGCACTTTTTTCTGTCCAAGCGAGGAAACAGAATATTCCCAGTTCGCATAATCCAGTTGAAATTCATAAACATTTTTTAAGCGCTCGAAGATCCAATCATCACTAAAGCTATAAAGTCATGCAAGAGAGCCACTAAAAACAAACGGAATGGTCAAAGTTGTCATATTGACATTTAAGGTGTGTTGATTGATTCACAACATCAACTCATGCATTGAGTAACATGCAAGAAAACACTCCACCTTAAAAGTTTCTGGTAGCTGCCGGTGTAGCCTTTGAGCGGCACAGTGATTTAAATTATTTTTTCTCCAGTCTATAACTAGCTAACGTTAACTAGTGTGGTCCGTTATAGTTGACTAATGTAGCTATGCAAACTTGCCACCGTAGAAACAGCGGTTACGTAACCTTCGAAATGAGCCACAACTTAACCGTGCACGTATGTGCATGCGTCACAGGTGCGCTCCGGTACTTAAACAAACAGCCCTACACCTCTGCTGGTGACAGACTGTGACAGGCTGGAGGTTGTAGGGATGGTTTTGGGACGGGAGAGGGAGGTAGAGAGGGGTTTTATTTTGTGTGGTGTGTAAAATGTT
>NTHP01000066.1:294126-318112 GCA_003416845.1 Oplegnathus fasciatus | reverse complement strand
TTTTCCTTATTACAGAGAGAGTAAAGTACTGAAAAAAAGTAGTGTTGGGTACCGGTACCAAATTCCAGGTACCGGTATCGGTTCAAATGTGTATGGTACCCAACCCTAATGGCTAGCAATACCTAAAGAAACAATCACTTTTTTGTTGTTGTTTTGATTATTTACATTGCATAGTAAAATTCAATCAATTTCATGTATTTTTTACAGAGATTGTGTGCATGCAGTCAAGACAGCATATGTATGTGTGCACATCTCCTTACCCTGTTCAGCAGCGGTCATGTCCTGTTCTAGCTTTAGTTTCTTCTGGCCCAGCTGCAGTATGCTGTCCTCTATGCTGTCCTTACTGATCAGCTTAATCACCTGCACAGTCCTGACGCCCACAGCAAGGTACATTAGTCACAACAGTAAATCAATGCATTGAGCACAGTTCTGAAGGGAAACATTTTATCTGAGGAGGTCCTGTAATTGCAATTAATACCTACTGTATTCTAAGAGTTTGATCCAATCAGAATTTGCATGTATATAGCAGAGATGCTTTCTGTCCAATTGCCTCATTCGGTAAAACTCATCCCATAAGAACAGAGTATTATTCACAGATTCCATCTTACCTGGTCTGGCCAAGACGGTGACACCTGTCCTCTGCCTGTTTGTCATTGTAGGGATTGCAGTCGATGTCATGTAGGATGACAACATTAGCTGAGGTGAGGTTGATGCCCAGGCCACCGGCACGTGTTGACAACAGGAACACAAATATGTCTGGATCCGTGTTGAACTCATCAATCAACACGATCCTGCAGGACAAAGAAATTATTTTAGCCACTACATGTGACACAATTTATGTTATGCTGATGAAGTTGAATATCTGCCATGCTGGCTACGACTGATCTGACTTCAATGTAGTGTACAACTCTGACCTGTCGGCTATGGGCGTAGATCCATCCAGACGGACGTAACGATGCTTAAGATGTCTCAGCAGCACTTCCACAATGTCCAGCATCATGGTGAACTGACTGAATAATACCACTCGGTCTCCCTGTAGGATCAAAGGAAAGTTATGGAACATGATCTTTTATTTGCATGTACCACAGACATGGTTCTGTTCTGCACATTTGTATTTACCTTGTTTTTAAGTGAAGCCAGCAGCTCTGTGAGGTGGTGGAACTTCCCAGAGTCAAGCAGGAGATTGTTTTCAAGCTGGTATGAGCTAATGGAGGAGTACTGCTGGCACAGACGATGCAGCTCAAAGTCTGACATCACTTCCATGTCCTCCTGGATCAGAGCGGAGTCTGCATCAAAGTGAGTTGGCTCCTGTGCAGGGAGAGAAAGAAGAACGCGGAAACTTTTAACATGGGGGGGCAGAAAAATACCCCAAAAATGTTATGGAGGGTAGAGTAAAAGAAGAGAAATTAGTGTGGAATAACAAACAAATTAATAATTCAGATTATACACACTGAAAATACAGTATAGTGTTGACAGAAAAACGCTTTGCTATCTCCATCTTGTTGTGTCTTGCTGATCAGGTGCACATTTATTGTTATTTAACTTGTTTGGATAATACAGCGCATCACTATCCAAATACTTGGTGTCATCAGCCTCACAGCACAACTCGGGCAAGACAAAAGACTTTAGATGCAGAAAAGACAAACAGGGAGTAGGACTGACCTTGAGCATGAGTTTGCTCATGGCTTTGAGCTTTTCTGTGGTGTAGTACTGTCTATGAAGCAGTGGGTGGTTGGCCATCTTTCTCAACTGCATCATCACGTTACACAACTCACGCTCTGCAGAGAAAGAGGCATGAGGGAAATTATTAACCACACATTAATTTCTGTTATTTGTACATAATAATGCCATGCTGTACAATAGGGAGCAGTAAATCAGACTTACTCTCGCCATTAGTGGAAGCCTTGAGTTTTTTAAAAAGGTTCTGGTAGAGAACCTGCTGTTTCTCACTCATTAAGCAGGACTCTACCTTCTCTTCCTTGGCTGGCAGCTGCTTGAGGACCTGGAAAAAGGATCCCATTACTATCACAGTTTTTAACATAGTTGGATGTAAGCGAACCAATTAAAAACAATCTAAATGAAAATTTTGCCGATATTTTCACTGCAGATTGTCGGAGCAAAAAACTGAAAGCGTTGTCAAACCGGGAGACTGAGAAAATCATTTTTGGCAGATTTCCCTACAGATCACACTTTATAAACAGACATAACATCTGCACAAATACAAATTTGTAACTTTGCCAGATCAACTCACCTCGTTCTTGACTCTTCTGAGAATAAAAGGTTTCATGATGAGTTTGGCCTGAGCAATACGTTCCTTCTCAAAGCAGCTCTGCTCCTCATGGGATTTCTGACACATAAAAAACAACGTTAAACANNNTTTTCTGGGCTGGTTATATAGCTTGCATTTCTGTTGTTTTTTACACTTGTAAAACAAATAATTTCAAGGGACTAAAGGAGAGCGGTGTGGCAAGAGATACAATGAACGTGACATGTCAAAGGTGTCCTCACACAGAATGTATTATACTAGAATATGTGATTATAATTCAACACTGAATCAGTTTAGAACACAAAAAGGAAGAGGACAGGCTTGTATTTCCAAGTGGTGTACATCCAGTTATTTGATACCATCCAGCTTCAAACGGCACAGCTACCATCTGTCTAAACAAACTGAGCTTACGGTGCAACACACACTCACACACTTACCATAGAAAACATTTTGGAGAGCTGTGTAGTGGAGCTGGAGAACATCGAAGGCATAATGAAGTTCAGAAGAGACATCAGCTCTAAGAGGTTGTTCTGTAAAGGAGTTCCTGTCAACAGCAAGCGATGCTCTGCCTACAGGGAGAGAGACATCTTAAACTGAAATGTACAGTAGTTCTGGATGTAAATGACAGAGAGGCAAAGAATTCTAACGACAGATACGGAGATGCCACAGAAATGGCGGGATGGTAGAAAATACATTACAAAATGTCAGTGAACTAACGTTAATAGCCATAAGGTGGCGGTAGCGCAGAGTGTTCATGTTCTTCAGCATGTGACCTTCATCAAACACAGCATACTTCAGACGCAGCTTACGGAAAAGGCTGCGGTCGCTATCGTTGCCTATGGCCAAGTTATACCTGTAACAAATCAAACACAAGCAAAACAGAATAAAACAAATATACTCTTTCATGTTGTGTTTAGGTGTGACAAGTTGCCTGAGGGTCTTCATGGTCCTATAGTCTAGACTGATTTAGTCTTCCAGTAAGCACCTTTGCTGTAATAATCTGTAAAATATAATGGCAGCGCCTTTGTGTGTGCGCGTGTCTTTACTCACGTGGTCACAATGACGTTGAACTCAACATCTTCATTGAGGATGTCGTGCCTGAGGTAGCGGCGGTCCTCCACAGATCCTGTATAGAACATCAGAGTCAGAATCAGATTTATTGGGTTTCACATACAGACTTTGCCTTTATATTTTGGTGCATAACGATAAATGCAGTAAGAGAAAATAAAAATAAAAAACAAGTACTGCAAAAGCCAAGAATCATAAATAAAATAGAAATTTACAATAAAAAAAATGTGAAAAATATACAAAAAATATGTAAAATCCATTTTTAAAAATGAAAAGAGCTGTTGAGTGTTTAAAAAGAAAGAGGAAGGAATGTGCAAAATATTGACCGTGAACATAACTTTGCTTATGTTCAGACACTGTTCTGCACAAACACTACACTGAGTCCTCCTCAGCCTCATCGCAGTGAACACTTAAGGTCCCCAGATCAAATGCAGGGTTCAAATAAGGAAGACGACATGAGAGATTTCAATGGGAAAAGATGAATGACGAGTCTTACCGTAATAGACTAGAACTTTGAGGCTTGGACACCACAGCTTCAGCTCTCTGACCCAGTTATCTACAAGACAGAGAGAATTAAATCAACATAAATTACAAAAAAAGATTGAAGTGCAAATTCTAATTCTTCTTTTATATACTTTGTTCTATTTTATCTGTTTGTACATTTTCTGTGTGTAGCCTTGAGGGGGCTACAACTGCACTTCATTGCGCAACCCTCTATTGTATAATGACAATAAAGCTGAACCTTGAACCTACATCCATAATTTACTTTTCCTCCCTCCTCACAAAGTGCCTTTTCCAAACAAAAAATGCTGTGCGTAAACATGACCTTAGACAACAGACAGTACATGTCGTTATACTAAACATTATTATCTAAGTGCATGTTGTTAGAGTACATGATATTAAGCAAGGTAGCAAAGTGTGTGATTTGTGGAGATCATTACCCAGTGTGGAGGACGGCACAGTGATGAGGTGAGGACCTTCTATTCCATTCTGGTACAGCTGGGACAGAAACGCTATAGCCTGGATAGTTTTCCCCAAACCCTGAGACGGAGAGCGAAGGAGAGAGTGAAAGAGGAAGAGAGATGGAGAGACAGAGAGTCAGACAGATATCAAACACAAAGATTAGGAGATAAAGAAAGAGCCAGGTGGACAGACAAAAAAAAGATATTTGAACATCTGTGTTTCAGATCACGTACTACCAGTATAAACAGCAGAAATCCTGACAGACTTCAGCAGCTTTACTAAACTATACAAATCAAAGTTCTCACTTCTCACTGTCTTGGGGCTAAAACAACACATTTAACTCTCTGCTGCTTTTACTCCGTTTCTTTCTTCCCTCTACTTTCTGATTGTTTATTCACCTGCAGGATGGCTACATAATATATCCACACAAAACACTCTTTGATACTGACACAGTAACACTCATCGAGTGTTGGCTTATTACACGTTCACATTTAGGGTCCTTTATTTGTTTTGGACTTCGGGCTTGTGATCAACACCTCATGTTTAAACCTTTTCACTTCCCACAGGTCCTTGGCTGTGTGCTTTACCATTTCATCAGCGAGGATGCCACTCAGTTTGTGCTCATGCAGAAGCAGCAGCCACTTCAGACCAATCAGCTGATAGGGTTTCAGCTGGAACCTGAAAGACAACCAAGAACAGACTGAGAACAAGAGTTGGATCCCTCATTTTTATGAAAACACATACTGTAAGGCACAGATAAGTCCTAATGCATCATTTATGGAAACAAAAATGCAAAACTGTTGGCCTTGTGACATCAGTGAAACTGTCACGGGTTCCACCTCGACCTTCTCAAAAAGGGAACACAGGCATAGTCGCAGATGATATAGTCATGCAGCGTTTCCCACAGGTTAAGATCTGGTCTGTAAACATTATGAAATGACAACTGAGCATCTTAATTGGAATTTGGATTTTATCTACCTGGGCGGGTCTTAATCTACCTGGACGGGCTGCCCAAGTGGAGCCTATGTATGGGAAACACTGTGATGGCCTCCAAAAGTGCAAATTTGTGCAAAAAAACATTTACAGCAGTTCTGCAATCACCTTATTGCTTTAAATGTAAATCAGTAGATGTTACCTTCTCTGACTCCTCCACCCTTGAGGAGTCCCATTAAAAATCTGAAGCCACTCCAATCAGGCTAATTTAATACAAAACATACTGAAATAAATGCAATTCTCTTATCCTAACAGTATTCAATTGTTCACCAAATGAACAAAACTCAGACAACTTTCCTTATCAATATACTTTCTGATCTGCTGTAAAATGTAGTTTTACACAGAAATATATCGTTTTTAATCACGGGACCATTACGTCATCTGAATGCACCCTGGTTGCAATAGTATTTAACAGCTGACTGGACTCTGGGAAGCCTGAGAACACACAGAGAGGTGAGTACACAATGGGTTATCATACAGGAAAACAAACGTTTGGTAAGAGCAAGGCAGAACTACCAAGTGTGCACCCTTAGCGATCTACTACACTGATAAGATGAATAATGGGGATTACCTACTCTGCATACCAACATAGAGGAATGGAGAATGAGTGAATGTGTATCGCAAGTGTGTCTGTGTCGGTGTGTATATGTGTCAGTGTGTGCACTATCCACAGTCAGTGAAGGGACCTCATGTTTTTCAAGAACTTTTTGTTTGTTTTAGTGCAATCCAAAAATGCTGCTGAGTATGTTGTGCTTTTGAAATGGGCAATTACGTGAAAACATAACCCCCCCAAAAAAACAACAAAATCTGCAGACACCTGTGGTTATTTGAAGAGGACTGGCTGAGTATATGATTGCACTTGATTTTTTTTACAATTCCCTAGTTTAACCATTTTATGCACAATTCATTAATTACAGTATGTGTATGTGTGCATTTTACTCACTGGCTGTTGAGTACACCGGGCTGTTTCATGGCCCCCGTGCCCCTCTCCATCACCTCAGTGACCTGTTTGACCATTTTCGAGGAAATGGTCTCACATTTGGACATGAGCCCCAGGACAACGTTCCTCTCTTTGAGGACGACTCTGCAGCCCAGAAGCAAATCCTCTGACAGTCCATTGTCCTTGTGGAACACATCAACCTGAAGAGGAAAGAACATACTGTTATAGATCACACAACATGTCAATTATCTAGACAGCACCCATTGACTACTATTGCACAATTAGTAAGTAAGTGACTCTAAAGTGTTTTTAGACCATCTTGAGGGACACCTTATGAAACCAAACACACATAATGAAAGTTGCTAACAACACTACCTTATCGCTGAGTTTGGTTTATACAAAGATATTAGTTATTTTACTACCCTGTAATTGCAACACGACATCCACCCATAATAATTATGCACCATTACCGTTAACATTTACTCTCTGTTGACAGATAGATGTTTGGAAAATGAAAAAAAAAAACTGATAAAAGAGAGCATGAGGTGAGATGTCAGGAGCTGAGGAGTTCTGCTATTCAATAGATTGTAAGAATGTCTTGTCTCTACACAGCAGAACCTCAGTGTAGTGCACTCAGTAAGTAAATACGGTGCAAATGAAACTTAACAGGTCACAAAGTCATTTTCCAGGTGTTCGGTAGGATGATTTCAGACTATGACTGGCTGTAGCTCTTTGTTTTTACAACTTTCCCCATTGATAACTTGTGCAAACTGTTTTATTTGACATGAAGGAATCCCCTGCATGATGTCTATTTGATGTTTCTTGTCTCATTTCTTTAGAAACACACACACGTATGTTCTCTCACCAGGCTTTGCCAGCTATCAAAGGGCCTCAGTTCCACAATCTTCTGGGCCTTTTTAACAGAGCAGCCAGCGATCAGCGACAGCTCATCTATCGATGCCACCTGGAAGAATTTGAGCATCGCTTTCTTCAGTTCTGTCATGCCACCATTAGAGTCCAACTCGTCGTCGGAGTCCTCAAACTCAGTGCTAACTGTGTCCTCTTCGTCATCATTTTCCCCCTCAGAACTGACATGTTCATCTGAGGCACGCGCCTTCCGCTTTCTCTCTGCTGCCTGCTTCTTAGCTATACTGGTCCCACTGGCGAACCTGGACAACATCTGAGCTGTAGAGGAAGAGGAGGATGGCTTCAGGGAGGAAGAGGTAGTTGTCTTCTTGACAGAGGAGGATGAGGATACTGGAGGAGTACTTTTTTTAAGCCATGAAGACAGAGTGGAAGTGCCATTTCTGTTTTTGGAACCTACGCTGTCTGTCGAATCTGAATCGTCCTCACTGTCCTTTGTAGCGTCTGTATCATCTGTACTGTCCTCTGTTTCACTAACATTTCTAAGGTCTACGTAATCCTTACGATCTCTCCTGGTTTTACTGTCCCTGTGATCTTTGTGGCTCTTCAACTTTCTGTGGTCCCTGCTTGACTTGTCTTTGCTCTTTGATTTACTGGATTTCTTTTCTTCTGTCTCAGGTGAGCTGAAGCTGGTGTTATCTGACAACAGAAAAAAAAAACGACTTGAGCCTGAATCAGAATCAGTTAACATGAAAGTCGAAAGAACACATATACATGAGGTGAGTGAAAGGATGGCAGCTGTTGTGTTCGCACCTGGGTCTGAAAACATTTGTAGAACCTGCAGAGCATCCTCAACATTCCAGTCGTGTTCCTGCAGCACCATCCGTAGCTCCTACAACAAAAAGACATCAGCGAGAGTCATCATCTAATCATCATCTAATATGGATGTCGTCAGATGGTGTGTGTGACCTTTGATGTGCTGCTGAGTGCCAACCAACTTGTTTCCTTGTGCTTGAAGCTGTTCATATTCAACAGAATCATATTTTTGTATAGTAAGGATTGGTATTTTTAATATAACCCTGCTCCCTAGTTGTATATGCCTTAGCTGCATTTGAAACTGCTGTCTGTAGCTAGTGGGTGCCACAATATAAATAGGCCATGCTGATGGATGGTTCATTGTCTCATCTTCAATGCCTACATTTAATAGTTGATAATGGAGGTTTGAATGTTTTGGGATGCTGCAAATCACATCACGTAAAACAATCCCCACGTATTTATTCATTTACTGAATAATTTAGTCGCTCATAGTTAAGACTATGATGGCGGTGACTACAAATGTCCTCCTCTCTGCAGTTTAATGTAGGAAACTGGTTTTGTTTTATATGAAAGACTATTTTGGGGATATTTTATAGAGTCATAATAAAATTTGCTTACACTGTTAATTACACTAATAATTGTGTGGTGAGTATTCATAGAGCTAGAAAGAGCTGAATGTGCTCCGGAGTTTTTTTAAGCTGCGAGGCAACTGCCCTTTCCTTCCTCTGGACTTCTGTAACATCACATTATACTGTACCATGTGACATCACAAACTCATAGGCTCAGTCACACACGCAGTGTACAGCTGTCATGTTATCTAGAGTATATATAATTTGACAGGGTAGAATCAGATCGGACTAAAATGAATCTCAACATGAAATGGCTCAATGCGTTACAGACAGGGACAACGTGTCTCTGTGTCTTCACCTCCTTGTCCTGGTCAGGAAACTTCTTCTGCAGTCTTCTGACCATGGCTTCCTGCTTCTCCCAGCTTGGCTCGTTGCCTTCGTTATCTTCTTCAGCAGAAACCTTTTGGTTGAAATGCAAGAAAGGTAAATACAAAGCTGAGGGGGACCCCTTACCACTTAAATTCAATAAAAAAAACCTAGAGATTTTCATTTGGCAGTGAAGGGAGAGCCAAGACAGTCATACAGATTGTTAACATCTGCCTCGACACATGACATTACAGTTTGTCTACTGTGCATCAGCCTTCATTGAATAATAATTTGTGTTTCATCAATATTTGCAAATGTTTATCTGTGTTTTCTGTCTGTGTAAAAAAGAAAAACATTTTTCAAACAGCTTTTTGGGCATTAGGAGAAACAAACTAACAGTGCTGTTTTTATGTAGTGTATGATGCATCTACAGTGTGTTACAATGTTGCGGACATGCAGTACGAACACTTAAAATGGCTTTAGCCGTATTTTCAATTAAAATGACAGGATCTTGAAAATGTGGGCACGTTATGCCGTTGTTTTAAACCATGAAGGTAGCATTAGTAATCTTACCACTGATGGCTTACTCCTCTTGTTCGGTTGAACCTCACCACTGTCCTGAGAGCTGCTGGATCCATCCTGCTTTCTCTTCCTGCCTTGGTCTGGTGCTGAGAAGACAAAAGAGCCAGTGTTCTCAAAAGGAGCCAACTGATTGAGAAAAGTAGCCAGCTAGGCAAGTATAATTTCTTTATGCACAGCACTGTGTTTTTAACTGAGACATATTTTTTTGGAATGATTTCTTGCTTTTCTCCACCTGTACACCAGGGTCAGTTATAACTTCTTGCATCAAGTTTTGAATTTGCTTTATGACCCAGAGAATGAGCCAAACATTGTTGAATATATCATAAACATATAAAACCAGATTAACAACTTTTCCTCCTTACTTTACGGGTTTTTTGAGGGACGATGATGATTTTTCATTATTAACTAAGCCTTCTTTATGCTAGAATTCCTCTCAGGAGAGGAGTGTTTAACTCTTGTTCATGTGGAATCGAGCATGGACTGTCATTATGTGCTTCTGAAAGAGTCATTTTTTACCTTCTTTATCACCAAACCTCGTAAGGCATACAGCTACAGCCCCATCCAATGTGCTTGTGCTTCCGATTACCTGAAAATGTAACAGAGCAAGGTGCTTTGAAATGGAAAAATTAACAGATTAAAAGGAATTGCGTCTTATGAACAGTGTCCAAATTATAGCTGACTGATATATAAATTAAATATTTTATCTTTTTAATATTTTAGCCTAAAGTTGGTCTACAATAAAGTCAGTAAAATCAATCAAGATATGTCTGACAGCGAGTAACACTGCAATACAATTCCTGCAAATTGGCTTGGGATATTCCTGAAGTCTGTGCTGAAAAGTTGAAAAGCCTCCGCTCTATCTTGACTCACCTCCAGTAGCTCCTTCCTCGTCAACTGAGGAAACATCTCCAGTAGTCTGTTCATTTTCTCATCCAAGTCCTTGTCCTCGTCATCTGTATGATCCGATTCCACATTTTTGGATGATTTCCCATTGGGATTCCTTTAGTAGAAACACAACAAGACTGTAAAACAGTATGACTCGGCATGAATGTGAAAAAAGTGAAAATGTTGTCATTTTAGTTAAGACTTACTTGGATTTCCTGGTTAACGATATTTTGGTCTTTGTTTCAGAGAGCACCTCATCTTCCTCCAAGTCAATAGTAAGGACTTCCTCAAAAACCACTCCTCGGGCATGGGACTTTGGTGGCGCTTTGACAGGTTTCATCTGAGCTGGAGAGCAAAAAGGTAAAAACAAGTTAGCAGATGCATTCGCGGCAGTAATAGATACACCCCCTTCAGCTTGTCTTGATCATTTGCAAACTTTTATGTTTTATGGCACATGTCACTGCTCTATGCCTCTTCTGTAAATGTCTTAATCATGATATGCAGATACTGCAGACTTTCAGCTGGGCCTCCCTACTACTTTAATGCAACTGTTTGTGCAAGTGGGGTGATAACAGCAAGAGTGACACCTGAAATAATGAAAAATTAATGGGCATGTCTTCACCAGTCACTATCAAACTCCAAAGTAATGACAGAATAATTACATTGTAATTAAACTACATCATTTTATTGGGCGTCCACCTCCTCCAAAGGAGGAAGGAAGATATTAAAGATGGTGGACATGTGAGGGACCCGGCCAGAAACTCTGACAGGCTTACAGATCATGTATTAATTGCTAGATGATTGCCATGTTTCCCTTTTCAACCTACTTGTACTATAGGTGGGTGACATGTTGACATGTGAGATCTCTTTGTAATATTGTTAAATACGATGAGAGTAATCTAATTTTTCTGGTCTTAAAAGATGCAGAGTGACATTGTCTTAAAGCCTCTTTAAATTATTGGTACTGACACTCTGCTTTCACAGTACTGTGATATTTGACTTTGTCAGTATTGCCTAGCTACAACACAGGCACATAATCCCACTGTTATAATAAAGATGTTGCAAATTCAATGCAAATTGACATCAAACTTTATGACAGTGTTTATGACACTATCACTGCGGGAAATAGTCATTCTGACGTGCAGCAAAAGGCAGCAAGTTAACAATAACCATGTTACTTTACTGCTGCTAACGATAGCATGCCTGACACATCTGGCTACCAGCATTGTAAGCTAGCTTTAACATCTGCTAGTTACCTGGCTTGTTCTCTTTCTCAGACTCGGGACTTTTGGAGCCGCTATCCTGGTCTTTGTCGGTCGTCGTTGTCGCCGCCGCCTTCTTGTCAAAACGAAAACGGTCAAGATTGAACAGACTCATGTTAATAGTCCGTTTCGTGCCTGACAGCGACAGCCCTTTGTCTCTTTCTAGGCAGCAGTATTTTGCCCTGTCGCATGAAGCACAGCGTTCCTGTTAGCCAATGTGACAGCCTAGCAAGCTAACTAGCGTCGGATGTTAGCATACCCGTCCGGGCAGGAGTCCTAAAAAGACGGCGATTTCAAGCGGTGTCACTGCTCCGTTTCCAACTGTAATACTTTAAAACAGATCGATTAATGAAACACTGATTTAGTATCAAAGACAGTTGTTTAATCCGGGGCCCAATTACGATTAATGTATCACGACTACAGCCGGTTTCCCGCGAACTCCAGCGGCCCTGGAAGATGCTGTGCCGTCTCCGCTCATTGGTCAGAGGAAGAGGTGGGCGGGATCTCACAGGTGAGTCAAGATAATTCCCTGTAGCCTACTTCCGTTTCCGCTCAAATTCTGTTTTACAGGCTGAATCGTTGACTACAATACATACATTGCTTGTATTCCCCCCTCAAAAAACTCCAGTGATTTACTTAGCGTAGTCCAATATTTAAAGTGTTATGGTCTCATAGTGGAATACAGTGTGGTAAACGTGTAATCCACTAGTGGGAATAAGACGAGGAGGTGAACTATCTTGACAGTTGGTCCATCATCGCTTATGAAACCTGTGATGTGGTGATGTAAGGAAATACATTAAGCCAAAGATAGCCCGTGGGGCTGTGTAACCCCTGTTGTAACCACATTACTTGTAAGTATAGATTATTCACTGTATGCCTACATTGGTTTCTGAAAGTAAGGTGCACTCCTCGAAATGTAGGACCTGATATTGGAGAAGTTGCGTTTAAGTGACAGGGAGCTTTACACAAGTCTTCCATGCAGTGCAAACACATCAAATTATGTAAAGATTATAATGTAAGCTATTATTTAATTTACTTTTACTGTATTTGCGTGAAATGTGTTCAGAAACTTTATCCAGTGTGCAGGCTGCACAGGGATCTCGAAACCTCGAAAATTCAATACAGTGGGCCTTCACCTTTGCGAGGAAATCCATGTTGGCTTAACAGGGTGGAATTTGCAAATCTCCACAAAATCAGTTTTTTTTAACGACACAATTTAGCCCTTGTGGGTGCAACACAAAAGACCTGCAACTCAGCAGCAGAAACATTGATCTTCTACAGGAAATGTTCACGCACTTAGTTTTCCCAGAGTTATAGATTGGGTAGGTAAACTGTTCTGAATCTGTAAGAATTTAATCAGTTGCATCCATGGATGTATAATGAAAACAAGTCTGTTGGCAGTCTTGAAGGGGATGGCTGGTTTTGTCAGGGAACAAGAGTGCATCCAGAGTTGGTCTTGGGAGGCTGAGGAAAATAGAACTTGGATAATTAGTAGCCTATTAAATTTAATAAGTAAATCAAATTATGTCATTAATGTTTAAACATTGATTTTTAAAATAATTTTTGTCATCCAATTTGGCATATTTTCAGTATTCAAATGTATTTCAATTTAAATCAATCTCTGCTGTCACCAGTGTCTTTCGATAGCCCACACAATACAGCGCACATTTTGACAAACCAGAGAAAGCAAATGTGTAACTAACACTAATAACATTAACAATGGCTCTATTCCATTTAGTTGTAACCGTAAACCATAATAGCAATAGCACACCTGAGTGGAGTGCAACCATCATCGATGTTTTTAGTTTCACCTGTGTTGACAAGTGAGCTTTATGGGAAGTAAAATAATTTTTTATTCAAAGAAACTCTAAACCTCTTCAACAAAGCTATAGACTTCCTCTTCCTTTTTATTTCGGTCAAATTCACCTGTGTGTTGTCCACTAGATGCCACACTCAGATGAGAAATATTTTTCTCGTGAGTCAGAGACTGTCATACATTTATTGATCAAAAGGGGGCAGCAGATACACGTTGTCTGAGATGGGATAAGCGTATGTGATGAGGTCCACCTACAAGTATTGTCCGAGGTCCTGCACTGAGGTCCACTGGTAACCCTGACAGAAAAAACATTATGTGCTTGGTCTCTTTGGCCCATTGCAAGGCAAAGCCTTAATTTAAGAAAATAGATGTGCATGTTAACTAACAGAAAAGTTGAAGTTGATAAAGATTGTAACATGTTCAAATGAATAGCATTCTGTTACACAGGACTGTATCAGTGAGTTAAAGTGTTAATATTTTAACAGTAACAAACTCACAATAACGTGTTACTTCCCTCAGAAGCCACCATGGCCATTGTACCTCCTTTCTTCATCTGGTCTTGATTGTCAAAGTCAATGGCAGATACCCCCCACAACCCCCACGCCTCCCTACTCACACATTCACCCACAGCTTGACTGCCTCAAACAGTTTACCTATCTCTATTATTATATATTTCACAAGATTTCAAAAATAATAAAGAAAACAAGTCGTTTCTCTGGTGGTTTGGTTGGTGATTTTTAAGCCTTTTGAATGTCTGATCTGGAACAAAATTGGAAAAAAGTTTATTTAACTGGACTTGCACTTATTTGTACACAAACTTCTTTTGATATCCTCTTCTCTGGAATAATTGGAAAAAGCAGGTTCATTTACACAGTGATTGATTTAAAACACTAAATATAATATCAATTTACTGTATATGTAATGCACATATATATCACACTATTTGCATGAGCTCCCTATGTCATCCAAACCCGCTTTTCATGCATGTGTCAACACTTCACCACTTATGTACTTACACCTGTTTATTTTGCTCAGATACAGTGAATATGATGATTAGGTTGGGTCTTCTGATGAGAACACCACAGCGCCATCCTGCCGCCTTACTGTCGCCCCTACCATCGTCATGGAGACCATGTAAGTTAATGCATGTGTGTATGTGTGTGTGTGTGTTTGTGCGCACAATAGGCAGACTGACACAGAGTCTGATAGGGGTCATGACCCCTCACAGCGGGAAGCTCAAACTGTGGCTCCTTGCCTTCTCCTGTCCTCCTGGTCAAGGTTTTTTTTATATGTGTGTGTGTGTGTGTGTGTGTGTGTGTGTGTGTGCGTCTTACATCTGCATTAGGATAGACGTTTGTTTTTTTCCTTTGTTTTGTTTTTTCAGGGTTGTTGCATATGTGTCTGTCTACTATGTAGGAGTCTGTGTGTGTGTATGAAAACGCACACACCCACATACACAGACAAGCAGGCGCATATGTAACAACACTGAAATATAAATCACCAGACCTACCCCTATGTTGAGGCAAGTCATTAACAAGCACACACACATACACACACGTACACACACACACACACACACACACACACAGACAGTGATAGCATCAACAAAAATAGATGAGTACTGTGGATGTTTTAATGGATGTTTTGGCTGGAGGCGATACCTGAGATAAAAGCCTGGAATCATTCACACTGCAAAAGGGAAGCAGGTGATACAACGTTCTGCTGCTTTTGAAAACAAATTTTCAATTCAATATCAATAGTTGCACAAAATGCATGCACACACATCAGTATACACACACATATACACACACACACACACACACACATTAGCACACACAAACACAGGTCCAGTGGGTTGGAGTTGAGCGTGCATACTGTATGTGTGATTACTTCTCATACTGTCATACTGTACATGTACGTACTGTACATGTGTGCATGTAATATAAAGCGTGCATATCATATGTGTTAATTATGTGTGTCTAACTTTTATATATTAAAGGCTTGTGTCAAGTGCATGTGTAAGTGCATGCGTTGCATGTGTGTCTGCGTATGGGTGTGTTTTTAAGGTTGACCCAACCATGGTGTCCCAGCGGACTCGTCACAAAGTCTGTCACCACCCAGTCACCATGGCGCCCAACTTGGCCGAGACCCGACGGCGGCAGGGAGCACCTTGTCACCGTGGTAACACGTCTGGGATGTAACCACCCCCCCCACACCCTCCACCCCCAAGAAATACACAGAGGGACGTACACACACCACCCCATATGAAGGCTCTTTCTAAGGGTAAAAGACATTTTATGTTAAAAATAATTGCAGCCATCGACACTGAGGTGAGAGAAAGACAGGGAACAAAGACGAGGAAATTCACTCTGAGATAGCTGATAGATAGATAGATAGATAGATAGATAGATAGATACAGCCCTCAAACACTGTAGTAGTACAATTTCTTTGTGCTGTTGCTATTGGCTTTAACCAGTTTGTGACTCATTTTAAACCAGTTTGGTAGCTCCAGTGACTTTCATTTATGCCAGTTGTACCCTAGTCCACACCACAGGCCTGGGGGCATGTAATTGGTTTGTGCACAGTATCATTGCTTCAGATGAATTTGTAATGGTTTGTGTGTTAGCTACAATTATTTGCTTGCTGTGATGCCAATACAACCAAAAAGAATAGAAAAGACTATGAAATAGACAGACAATTTTACCTAAAACCCTTCTCTATGGCCCCTGTATGTTTGCCTTTTTTCTGGTATAGACTTAACAATCCCAGAAAATGATCATTAGCACACACAAAAGTTCTTTTTTGCTATTAATTCAATGTAACACTGTGATGTTATAGAGATAACATGAAACCCCAGCTATCATTGGCCAAGTCTGAACATTGAAAGTTTCAAATACATACCAGCGTGCATTGCTGGACAACATATAGGAGGAATACCAAATTGACACTGCATGTCTAGCAGCTCCAGTAGGTGCTGGTCTGTTACTGAACCTGCACAGAGACCAAAGAGAATTTGGCTGAAATAAACAAAGTAGCACATTAATATTATTATGTCACCCACTGTTGCCCCACCGCGGGCTTTGTTTATGTAAGCATTTGTAACACACTGAGCATACAGGTGAAGAGTAGATAAATGCTGCAGGTGCTTATTTGATAGATGTGGTGACTCATGCTGTGGAAACTTGTCACCATTGCAATCCATTGTAACTGACAAAGTCAAGCTGACCACAACTACTGTTCTCTGAAGAGGGAAACCACAGACTTCATCATCCACCTTTCAAGCATACGGGCATGAGTGTTTGATAATATTAGAGATAATCGAGATTTTTGTTTAAGTATCACTTTAACCACCTGTCTCACCTCACCCATAAAACATAACAAGCTTAGTTTATGCATAGCTAATGACTCATGATGAATGTATAAACTGGTGTATTAACATGACGATCATTCATCTATGAACGTAGCACCTAATAGATCATCAGTTTATTTTTATTAACTCATAGTTAACTATATATTATTTACATGTCCTTGACTTTGCTGTACACTAGAATGATCAACCAATATACATGATTTGATGCACAAACTGGCCGAATGGACTTTAGTCTGTTCGGCAGAGAGTTTGGGGCACGCAGCAATGTAGTGTTCATATACTGTAGTTGATAGAAGCAGCAACATTTCCTTTGGATGCCTCCGTAATTTGCACACTTCAACGTTGAAATCATTGAAATACTCTCAAATCCTCTTCAATATCTGCTGTCAGATAACTTACTCATTTGACTTCTTTTGTTCTGCTTTTGTTTAGTCATCACTCATGTAACCACCCTCTCTCTGCAGGCAAAGAGAAACAGCAGCAGGGGAGAATTCCCATGTTGCTGGAGGTGATGCTGCGGAGCAGCCGAGACAACCCACCAATCACAGAGAGACAATGACTGATCCTCCTGGCTGCCTTACAGAACATCAGTCAAACTGAGCTTTGTTAGCGCTGCATGCCTCTGTATTGTCCTCCTGTTTGCACCCCTTAATCAAACAATGTTAATTTCGTCTATATCATAAATGTGACCCCTTAAACTTCTCTCATGCATTCATATTTTGAACCTGTAAACTGCTGATTTGTTTTATCGTGATAGAATCCTTATGATTGTGGATTATTATTAGTGTTTACAATCACGGCTGAAAAGAGAAAAAATTTGCATTTGCATCAAGTGTGGTACTAAAAGGTTGCCCTTTTGTTTTTCACTCTTTTCTATGGCAGCAGAGATCAGTGGCTGCAGTCAACTTTGTTGGGTCTGTCACATTATCACAGTGTTTTAATTAAACAGAAGGAGACGTGCAGAAAGACAGGGGGACAATGACCGATCCCCAGGCTGCCTTACAGAACGTTGTTCAGACAGAGCTTTGTTGGCGCTGCATGCCTTTGTATTGTCCTCCTGTCTGCGATTGTTTGAATCAAACGATGCCAATTATGTCTCTGTCATTTAGACGTATAATATTGTGAGCTATATTCATTATTCTGCATTGTCAGGGACTTAAGTGGTTTGGAAAAAAATAGAGTTAACAGTGCCAAGCAGCGGGTGTCCTATCTGGATTGCTTGGTGTAATTACGCTCAAAATATGGAGAGTCAAGATATCCACTCCTACAAAATGACACCCATTTTCACTCCAGTTGCTGTAGCATTATTACTGTTTTCTTTCCAGTTTAGATTGGCCTTCAGATGTAGACATGCATTCCTTCTCTGACAAACATGGAGTCAGTGGCTATGTTAAATTTTGCCAGTGGACTGTGGCAAAATTGAATTGGTGTTTTGAGTGTTTTGAAGTCAAATTTGAAGATTTGATCACTGCAATGTGTGCAGGCTGGCCACTCAAACTTATTTCACAAAATTTAACATCTTTGTTTATCGCTTTACAATACGCCATTGTCTGCAGTTGTTCACCAACGGCAAACGATTACTATTTTTCTGAAATAGTCTACTTTTGGTGGATGTTTTTGACTGACTTCTTATTCTCCTACCACTATCTCAATAGCTCCTCCATTTGGGATTCCACTGTACAAAGATATCTAGAGTCACAGTGAGTATACTGACATTTCAGAGTAGATAAACATTTTAGGAGGTCACTTCCAGTCTAATAACTTCTGCATTATGCAGATGCATAAAAATGTGCATCTACAAGTTGCCGAAAAACTAAACTCATTTACAAAGTTATCATATCTGAAGAGAAAAAGAGAAGAGAAGGGAGGCTGGACGGGAAGAGAATGAAAAACTCGTTAAGCTTTTCTTTTAGCTGGCAGACTAGCTGAGACAACTGTGAATGTGTGTGTTTCTGTGTGTGTGTGTGTGTGTGTGTGTGTCCTGGTCTCTCTATTCTGTAAACTGACAGGAAGGTTGAGACGACTGAGATGGGAATGTCAGCACAGGATCAGCAACCCTGCTGGTGGACACCAGTTGGGGGTCCGTCTCCTCTGGGACGCCGCTGCATCTAAATGTGTGTATTTGATAAGGCGTGTGAATGTGTGTGTGTGTGTGTGTGTGTGTGTGTGTGTGTGTGTGTGTGCATTTTGACTTATGTGTGTACATCATAAATATGTGTGTGTCTCCGTGAATGTTAGGGGCCAGTGTCTGGGCCTTTTTTTCTAAGGGGGGGAGGGAGGTTAGCGTGGTGACAGCCTCAGCTGTGTTGAATTGTGGGAGAAAAAGAGCTGACGCGACGGGAGTTGATGTCTGACATGACCCCTCTCAGCGGGCGCACCATGGGGAGCTGGGAGCTGCCGCTGACTGAGTGCATTTGTGTGTCTGTGTGTGTGTGTGTGTAAGTGGGAAAGTGCAGGAGAGAGATGGAGTTAGAAAGTGAGCAATGGCAGCAACAAAAAAAGAACTTTTCTGTCAGTGTCCCGGTACTTTTTTGACCACAAGCCTGATTTCTCTGACATTCACAGCAGAGTAACTCTCTCTGTGAAACACCACCTTGATGGACATGACACTGGACTTCTCTTGCTGTGTAATCCAATCTTCTCCAGACCTTTCCTTCCTCTGCCTTCCATTTTTTCTCCCTCCATATCATATACCTCTCCTTGACCTTCTCGCTCTTTGTTGGTGTCCCTGTGCTCCCTCCTTCCCTCCCTTTCCCTCTTCCTCAGTCTCTCCTGAAGGTGCATTCAGGGTGGTAAAGTGATCTACAGGGTGCTATGCTGCTGCTTGCCATTCCTCCCCCATTCTCTTTTAGCCCTTTTCTGCTCTTCGCCGTTTCTTGTCTCATCTCTATTTGCATCATCCCTCTTTTCTTTCATTCTTCAATCTCTTCTACGTCCCCACTTCAACAAGCACGCACAGAAACACACACACCTACATCCCTTTCTATTCACTGCCTCTCCACCCTGGGTCCACTGCTTTGCCATCAGTCTCTGATAAGTGCCCACAAAGCCCCCACTGTCTAGTGTGACCCTCTATTCTTCCCCCATCCCCTCTCTCTCTCTCTCCTTCTCTATCCATCCTGGAGCAGCCAAGCGTGAGGTAAAGAGGAGGGGCAGTTTGTCTTGTGCACACACCCCAACTTGTTTTACCTCCACCCCCCCTCTTCTCTCCTCTTTTTCTCCCCATCATACTTTTTGTTTCCACTCGATTTATGCCCTGGACACATCCCCTTACTTTTTCAACTTTCTGTCGTTCTCTACTTCTGTCCTCTCTCTTCTTCGTCTAGCTCGCGGGGAGACCTTGCCCCCGTGCTCTCACAATGGACGCTGATGCTTTTAATGTGGGACAATGGGACAGATCTGAAAGGTTAGCCAGCCCTTTGCACTGTATCCCCATGCACTCTCCTCCCTGCGCTGATCCTTCTCTTTCTTCCCACTGCCACCTACACCTGCCTTTCTTCTCCACCCAACTCCTTGATCCTTTAAGTCTTGTAGATTTTTTATTTTTTGGTAGTTCTCCTTGTTGTGTCAGTTTTATGTGTTTCGGGATCATGCACAAGATGGTTGTAGCCAGCATGAGCTTGCAAGAGAAATATCCACATATCATGATGCATTTTGCTCACGGCAGAAATCCGTTAACAAAATCAAACGTCATCTGGCAGTGCATTGCATTCTTTCCTCAAATCTGTATGCTCTCTAATGCTTCATTTTCTCTTTTAGTCTCATAAACACCTTAATTAAGCTAAACCAGTTGTTCACACTGATCTGAGTTATTTGCATACATGTGAAGTTATTCTCTCTCTCGCTCCATTTCCAAGTCTTTCCTTTTTTCTTTCCCCGTCCCTTTCAGCCCCCGTCCTCTCCTGTCAATCAGCAAGCTAGTCAGTCAGTCAGTCTGTCTGCCAACCGTCACTCTTAAAGTCTGAGTAGTACTAATGGGTCTTGTTAGCCACTTAACTGCCTACCCTGCTCTCGCTCTCTTTCTCTCTTTCTAAGTATGAATAGAATAACCCTAATGGTGCTTGTTTGCCACTCCACTGCTCTCCCTTATCCTCCTATGGCTTTATCATTGCTGATCAGTGTACCAGGAGATAAGTCTCTGTGTGAGTGTGCAGTATCCTCTTCCTTGAGCTTTTATCAGTCCTGATCAGTGTACCCGGAGTTCTCTGTTAGAGACCCCGCCTGAGAAAAGGTCATGTTTTCATTCGCCCCAACCGGCTCGCCGGGCCGATAAGACAATTTGTCAGGTGGAAATCAGAGAGGCCTTTTCTTGGTCGTCGGGGGGAGACAGATGGAGGAAGGAGATCGAGAGATGGAGACGGGGAAGAAGTAACATGAGGTAGAAAGAGGTAGAGCAGAAGAAAGAAAGGAAGAAAGGTAGATGTTTTTATCATTGCCAAGAGGAAAAGTTGATGTTGACAGCTGAGGCCATATTTTTTAACCGGAAACTGTCCAATTAACTGTTTCTTAAACCCCTCCATCAAACAGCAAATGTCCAATGATATATTAGCAACCGTATCTTGGCAAGGCAGGTCTGCCAAGCTTTGGATTTCTTTAATCTTGAGTTTGAAGGGTTGTGTATTTCTTTCTTCGTCTTTTTAAACCAAAAACACAAGACAAAAGTGTAAGGAATGGATTTAAAAGTGTGTTTGTCTGCTTTAATGTAAACATTTAGCATACCTAGCATTACTTCCAGGGTGAGTGTTAGCATATTATTTGCTAACCTATTGCTTTTATTTTGTGCGACTACAAGTTACTAGATCTCTTCTGGCCCCTTGTCACCCAGCAAGCACCATTATGGTGCTATTGGAATCTATGTCTTTGTCATTGTCATTGTCATCTTCCCGCACTTAGTGTCTATTCTTCATTTGTGGTATGGAGGCCATGTGAGGTTGTCTCAAATGCTTTAACGGAGAGGTGAATAGGCACATCTTACAACAAAACAACACAAGTCACTACACTGTTCCCTGTGCCTTCTGATGTTTTCGAAGAGAAGTGAAACGGAACCAATATAGCATGAGCAAGAAAGTGTAACTTTTCGAGTGGTTACTTCTGGACATTCTCATCAGTATTCACTCCCTCTCCCACAGGCTTCCCACTCTGGCCCTCACTAATCTAATCACCTCCTCTGCAGACTCACACAAAGCCTCCAATAGTCCAGCCACGGCCCCTTAATCGACATGTTATTGCCCACAATCACATTTACAGCACAGAGGCAAATCTGCACAGATGCGATTGTGTCGGCTGCTAATCCAATAACGCCCCGCTCACTTTTCTTTTCCTCGGCATCTTTCATCTTCAAAAACAAGGTGACAGTGTTTTAATTTTCATTCTTGGGTTACTCTCCATCAATTTAGCTCACAGTGTGCGGCGGAGTTTATGGAGCGAGACGCATGTAGGTGCTGGTTATTGTACAAGCTTTTATTTCTCTCCGGTGGGAAAATGAAGAGCAGGCTTTTTGGTTTAGATGTGATTAAAATAGGAGCTTTCTGTTATTGTTTATTCACAGAGGCAGTGTCTATTGGATCATACTGGTAAGATTTGTTCAAGCCTGGCGGTTTGGTGCTGATTATTTGGCTTCGATAATTGATGTCGGTCAGTGGGGTCAGTGTACAATAAATGTTGTTCAGAAGGCAAAGACGCTGCTACTCCGTTGTGGTGGGAACGATAACCACAGTTTTTTTACTCTGGGGAAGGAAACAGAATAAACACAGGGAGGAATATTAAAACTATTTCAAAGGAAGCTGTAGACACTCAAAGCATAAAACTGATGATTCCTATTTAAAACAAGAACATCTCAGTGTTAACAGTGACAGTGTTAACCAGGCACACCTGGACAGTGAGAACATCTGGTCACTGTAGGTGAAGGGTCTTTTCAATATGAGATCTTCTGTACTTGTTGTCTTCATATGTTTACACATAACGGCTGAAAAACAATTGAGGACAAAAGAACATTCAGGACCAGTTTAGGACAAAAAAAACAAAACCCAAGTGTTTACTTGACAACCTGGCAGGACATTAAGTTAAGCACAGCCACTATACTGTCATGTAAAGTAATGAAATGTACATGATTAAATTATCTGCCTCTTTAAACCTGAATATATTAACTTATACTGTGCTGCAGGAATAATTTATCTTGACTGATACAAATTTCAATCTACTGCAAGAATGCTCACATGCACATGATGTTTAATGAACTGTAAATTAGCATCTCTGTACAAGTGTTTTTGCAAAGTTAAGAAGCCTGTTATTCAAAAAAACATCCTTGAATTTGATATCCATTGATATTCAGAAATGCCTCGTCTCTCATCAACACCCTCAATCTCATTTGCTAAACTAATCAAAGCCGCCTATGGTGATCAATCCTGTGAGTCAGAAAGATGCACAGACTGACGAGACACACACAGACACACACACACACACACACACATATAGGATGATTTAACCAGCCACTGAAACATGGCAGTGTGTTAGGCTGTGTTATTTTCTGCCCCCTGCCTCCAATGGTCTGACAGAAAGGACGCTAGCCAGGGGTGTCCATTGTGCTGCCTGCTGGATTACTTGATCTCCCAGGGGTCCTGCTCCTCCCCGTCTCCACTCGTCACACTGTCCCACACACACACACACACACACACGGCATAAATGTGAGCACAGTTTAGTTCTTTAGCTCTCTAAAGATACCTAAAAATCTTTACTTTCTGTCTAGAAATATACAGCAGTCACAGCTTTACTTGTGCGGGTACAAATCTCTCTACTTGTTACCAAATATGCCAAATACGGTATGTTCATTATGAGTTGCTAAAAATTCTTGCTCTTGTAATCAGTGCTAAACATTTCCACACACTGAACAGTGCAGGGATACAAATAACATGCACAAACATCTGTTGAGAAAAGAAAAAGAAAAACAATCAAATATTCTCCACTTCATCATGGTGAGGTAACACTAAGGAATCCTATTTTAATCTGCAAAGAGTGTGTGCATACTCTCAAAAACACATACACTTACCTCGTCTCGGTCAACAAAGTGGTTAGTCAGGTGGCCAATGGACCATCCTTGGAAGGACATGGGTGGACCTCTTCACTTTCTGGAGGAAGAATGTGTGTGTGTGTGTGTGTGTGTGTGTGTGTGTGTGTGTGTCAGCGTGATGAACTGTCTGTCAATCATAGTCAGAGTTAATTATTTCGTC
>NTHP01000066.1:244251-286591 GCA_003416845.1 Oplegnathus fasciatus | reverse complement strand
GGGGGCAGCATGGAGGCCAGGCTTTCAGCCACTATGAAAAGGAGCGGAATCAAATACAAGCAAAATCTCCTTCAATATACTGTATCCCTCACCTGAGTAGGGCAGCTAGCTGAAAGGAGATCCGCGGGGCAACTGTACAATGGGCCCAGGGAGGACAAGAGAGGAGAAATGTAGTTAACTTAACAGGTGAGTGAGGGCAAAAATAGCAAAGTTTAGTGAGAAAGAGAAAGGAGAGGAAATAGAACCACCTTCTGCTATCTGCAACAAGTTTCAGTTTAGATGTTCTGCGTTTGACCTTTGTACTGACATGAAGACAGAAGATTCACCAGCAGGCACTACATATTCATGTTATTTTGGAGGTTGACCATCAATCCTCATCATTCTCTTCTTCTTCTTACTCTTCTTCTACTCCCTGTTTTCATTCTTCTTCTTCTTCTTGTCCTTCTTCCTTTCTTCTTCCTCTTCTTCTTCTTTTTCCTCCTTCCTCCTACATGCATTTTTTGCAAGCAAGTGTGTAAGGCTATCCCAATTCCCCAAGCCAAAGCACAATGGGTTTGATGTGAAGTTTATCCACACTTGAACTAAGACTGCTAGGGAACAGTATTTGTATCAACTAAACCTGGGTAGAAGGAGGTGAAGTCTATGTATGGACCCTTTTGGTCACATGATGGGTATTAGCTGTAATAATAATTTTTTTTTTGGGAGCATCTATTCAGCGTGTGGTTGCCTTTTTTCAGATCACCACATCAGTTATGGTCTTTCACATCTTGAGGGTCAGACATATACAAACTTGAATGTAACATATTAATACATTTATCCCAATTCTTCACATTTTCATCCACTTTAATTCTTCCTCCTCTTAGTTTTTCCATCATTGTTAGTTAATTAATCCAACCTTTTGGTGTAGGTACCTGATATGATACTGAAACAGAGTTTGGTCGCCTGGTTAAGCTGATGGACCCAACACTGGTTACTTACCAAAGTGACAATCAGTGACTTATGGCGCACATTCTCATATGTACACATGTTCGTACAGTACACGTGAATCTGGCAGGCTGCCAGCAGAGGTTACGTGTGGTGAAAACGACACGTGTGTTTGAGGACATACACGCACATACCCACATTTAAGAACAACCTAACCCTCTGCACCCTTACCCTCTCACACACCTCTCATGTTCCAAGGTGTGAAAAAGATGGAAAAGCACCTCCAGCCAAATCACTTCCGAAGCTTCCAGAGGTTTCTTTTCATGTGTTCAGAGTCAGTCAGAGTGAAGGTCTCTTCCCCACCTGAGGAGGGTCGGCCGCACGCTCTCGGTAACCCGACCCTGCTGGAAGTCATAATGTGTCAGTAAATAGCCTTGCAGTTGAGGTGTTTCCTATTGGGAAGTATAACTACACTGCACACACTCACACGGATAAACAAGAGGTGCACACACACACACACACAGTTTGAGGTGTTTGCATTGCATTTTTATTACAAAAAATAAATAAAAATGAAAGCCATAACAAGATGAGAGTATAAGATTGGAAGGTGTAAGATATTTAAAGGATATTTAAGGATTTACAGGGTAATATGATAGTAAAGAGGGAGGATACTACATCACAAAAAGATAAGAAGAAGTTTTAGGAGGTGATTTAAAAGATGATACCGATGACACGCACACAAACAGTATAAAATGCACAAACAGATTTACATAGAATAACATGCACACACATCAGATCTTTACATCCTCAAACATGCAAATCCACCAAACACATTCACGCACAAACACACACAAAGCCATGTAACTGATTCCGCAGGAGCATTGAGCACTGCGGATAATTGGTAGCACCATTGTGCCGCTCTTCAATGGCCTGGTTACCCAAGAAGCCTCATGTTCGTGTTCATGTACATTTGCTTTGAAGGTGGCGGACACAAAGAGCTGAGCCCTGCCCAGAACAAAGCCCTGGGAGACCCTGCTTCACCCATAGATGTCTTTCATGGAGAGAACCACAGAGATAAATGATCTTCTTCCTTGTGACAGTGTGTACATACTGCGAGTGTGACGGTGTCCGCGTGTGTATGTGCAGGCGGACATGCTTTAAGGGATGGGCTGCTTGTCATCGTAGAAACCGCAGGATGTATTTTGTCAAAATAGTTTAACACCCCCTCTTTAGAAGATGAAAAGCCCTCAGCTTTGGGACCCTTTCAAAATAAAGGAAAAAGTCTGAATAATTGTTGCAATAAAGTTGCAATAATTTTGTCAATGTAATTGTCACATATTTTAAATGATGTCAGTACATTTTAGACCTTTTCTCTATATATTCATTTTGCAGAGGACTTACTGTCATTACCCAAACTCATGTTGTTAGCTGTTGCATATACAGCTCCATTAGATTAGCCTACACTATTTTACATGATCATCATTTGGGAACCCACTCTGTTTCAGCAGTTCAACAAACTTTAATGTAAATTATCTCTGTGTTTAATCATAGTAATTTCTGCGGTAAATAAGTAGACATTTTATCCAGTTTATTTAAACATTTTATCCACTTTTATTTAATTCTCAGTTTCTAGCAGGTGGGGGAAGACATCCCACAGCTATACTGTTGACCCCTTTCTTTCACTGCAAAGATTTTTTCCTTGTGTTGAATTCTGGGAACTTCAAAGGAAATTTAGAACTTAATACATTTTCAAGACAATTCTAATTAAAGACTAAATATAAATTGGTGAACAGCAGTAAGTATGCGGAAACAGTCGTGGATACCAACATTTGACGTGACACAAATGCAGGTGTAATGTGTAAGGTGCGACACAAGTGATTCTTTTCAAGTTAACTTTTATAAATTGTACAGAATGATTCAATCATTATTTTACTGAATCTGTTATGTCTTTTTTAAATATAAGAACTTCTGTTAAAGTAACACAGTAAAAAGACTGAGCACAACTTTAATGTCTGACTCATGTGTGTCCTGGTAAAGCTAAAAAGGTTTTAGCTGATTGCCTCTGGGTGCTGCTTTAGAGCAGATAAACTGAAGAGGAAAAGAACTGAGGGCTCATTTTTCCCCCGACTGTAATTAGAGTGCTTGATTTGCACATGAACTGATGTAGCTTCTTGTGCCTGTATAAGTACTTTGTTTTTGATGACCAACTTGTTGTGCCAAGATGCGGACTCCCTGAGTGATCTTATCAAACAGTACTTATGCATGGTTTAAGTTCCCCTTTCAGCTGCTTTGAGTTTTAGTGAAACTTTTCTTTGCGACTTTTGGTTTTAACTGTTTTTGCTTTTTGTTGAGTGTTTCTACTGATGTTAATGTGTGTTTTAATGTAAACTGCAAACCAAATTTCTTTAATAGGACAATACAATTTCAATGAATTCATTATTTCTTACTCAAACAAACTGATAAGAATCACAATGTCAATAATAATGCTCAAAGATCACAGCCAAATACATTTATAAATCAGCTGACATTCATAAGGCATAATGATTTTATAGGCTAAATATTGAGTTGTACGCATTTTTGTCAAAAAAAACAACAAAAAGGCAGATTTTGTCTTTATTATCTACATGATTTGACCTGGCTCCTCCCAGTAATTTCACTGTAACAACATTATACAAGAAATAACTTAAAATGCTACACTACCAAGGAAACTCATTAACAATTAATAGCGTCACTGAGTTGGAGCATGCAATGCAACAGGTGCTCATTGCATCACAGCTGCATTGTGTGTGTTTGTGTGATCACTACAGGTTACGCTACAGTACATGATAATACAGGGCTGTGGTGGCTAATGGGAGGTGAGGCCTTTAGGGTAATTTAAGGGAAAGATTAAACAAAGGGGTAGTTCTGCTTGTTCGCCCTTAGACCAATTTACAGTTGGTTGAATTGAACTGAACCATATCTATCTATCTATGTATGTATGTATGTATGTCTGTCTCTTGCTTACTCTTACTCCCTGTAACTATCATGTCCCCCGTTGCCGTAGTCTCTGCTTTCTCTTTTTCCCTCTCTCTCACTTATTATTCTGTCTCTATCTGCCCATGGTGTCCTCACTCGCCACCCTCTCCCGCTCTCTCTCTCTGGGACAGCAGATGGAGACTATGGCCCAGTTCTGCCTTTTGTTCTGGGTCCCCAGAGAGACCCGTGGCTTTTTTGGACAGCACACAGCTCGGCTCCCCATATCTCATACAAAATGCAAGCGCCTTTTCTTTTCATTAAAAAGGAAGCTGTGGAATGCACATATTCTGAATATATTTATTGAAATGAGCATGACTACAGACGCTTAAAACACACTGAACGCACCTCTTGACTTAAGATTGTGTGTCACCTCCTGACTTCACTGGAACATTTTGCATGACTTTTTTTCTAATTTACTTTTATGCATGATAATGTTAGTTATTTTAGTTCTTCTGGTGCTGCCTACTGGTTTTGAACTGTCTACTTTGCATATAACATGGTGTCAGTACAGTTTGTGGTTGCACGTTTGGACTTACCTTATATTTGGCTTGATGTCTAAACCTTTGTTATTTGCCACAACAATGAGCTCAAGAAATTCCTCTTCTGAGTCTTCCACTTGTTGTTAATGGCATCGTGGCATGTGATGGATAACAAGGCTGCTAAGGTGTGTTAGAGGGATATAAGGCAAAAGCAGGAACATGCAAACAGGCACAGGTCGATTTATGTAAAAAGACAGCAAGGCTGTAAGTGTGAAAACAGTTTGCAAAATGTGTATTTTTCCTTCTCCTTTCTTCTTTTACTCACACGTGCCAGTGTGTCTCGGGTTCTCCCTAACTCCACCACTCTGTTGTTATTTTTCATAACGAACGTCCCGTGCGTAAATAATTAATGTGGTGAAACAGTGAAACCCTAACCTGACCAGCATCCCACCTGTTGAAGACAGGCTGTTTTTACCTCCCACTTTCTATAGGTGCCACCGTTGATTAAAGAAACAAAGCCTGTTAATGGTCATTATTATACCACCATCATATAGACCAAATATAAGCCTTTCATGTATCTTATTTGAAGATTTACATTTAGCCTTCTAAAAAGTGAGATAAATGCACCTTCTTTTGAAGTCATTACATTAAGCAGCTCTAGATATTAAACTGAAGATATGGAATTAGTATTATTAGGCTAAGTTGCGCCCCATTGATTTTTTTTTGCGGTGAACCATCTAAACGCAAATGTTATGCAAAGCCCAGACACGGTTGTGGATTTCCTCGTTACCCACATTTGGTGGTTTACTTATTTGCATGTCACACCTGAACGCTTTTTAAAAAATGAAAACAAATGTTTTCGTTGAAATCTAAAAGGCCAATAAAAGCGCTGCCCTCTTTATAGTGCAGAACGCATGCATATCAAATACGTTTTATCTGATTTTAGCCCGCGGTTAATATCAAGGAAAAATGAAGAGAGGTTTCAATGATTGTTCGGATCTGATCAGAGACGAAAAGTATATTTCAGTACGGATTGTGTGGCCTCATCAAATTTAATCATTTTTAAAAAACCTACAACGGAATCGCGATGGTGTCCCAACTTTCCAACAGAGAACTTTAAAATGTTTACTGAAACTTGATCTCCTTTCACCGCAACACGAACTCGCTGCAGATGGCTGTCTGATCATACTCAGATACAGTTCTACCTGCATAAATTCTGTTAATAATTTAACACAGCATCCTCATTATATTTCCCTTTATTCCCTGCCTTCAAGAGGCGAGCAAAGGGGCACGGATTGTGATTGGCTAAAAACAGTGGGTGGGTGACAGAGCAGTGACAGGTAGCAAACAGGTAGCAAACAGGTAGTTCAGGTAGTTTCATAAATAATTTCCAAGTATTTAGCTTTTTTTGTACCACGCCCTTTTGTCCGCCAGGCTTTAGAAACATTGTAGATGAAAAAGGTTGGAGAAAGAGAGAGAGAGGAGGGGGAGAAAAAAAACTCACTTCAGCCTGAGTCACGCAGCAGGACAGGTTGCCAGAGCCAGGGCGAGCGCGCGTGCGTCCGCGTCCACGTGCGCGTATTTGTTTGAGTTGATGGAGAGAGAGAAAGAAAGAAAGGAGAAAGAAACAAGTAGAGAGGAGGAGGTGTACAGACGTGTGTGTGTGTAGGTCTTTCTTTAGTTGAGAAAGTGTGTTCCCTCTCGAGTCAGGTCCTCGGGGACACGGTGGGGACCCGCGAGCGCTCACCAGCTGACAGCGCGTGCTTCATTGAGGCCATCCAACACCTCGGCCCACGAGCCTGCCAACAATAGCCTGAAATTAATGCACACTCCCCATTACCAAATCTGGTATTCACCAAATGGACGACATGGCAACAGTTCAGGAAAAAAAAAAACTTTTCGCCGAGTGCAAAGAAGTTTGCTGCAAGAAAACAACATCGTGCTATAATTTAATGCAGCGGTTCTCTGCGTCAAAGTTGCCACAAACATTGCAGTTTAGAACACTTTATCACAGGACTGTAGGCCAGGGGGCGCGTGCACCTGCGGCATATGGCGAGCGAGCGCGTGTTGGACACGTTTCACGTCGCTGTTCGTTTACGATAAATTACATAAGAAGAGATCAAGTGTTGAAAGTTTCTTTAATTAAATGGAAATGCCCATTGATGTGGTTTGAAGTAGGCTACCTATATTTTCCCCCACATCACTTTGGTCGTCAAACAGTAAACTTTAATTTGCACTTTATTATCTCCTAAACCTCACTTAGTAAGGCCCTGCTAATTTAATGTGACTTATTTAAATATATATATATATATATTCATGAAGGTTGCAGTACAGTAGCCTACATATAAATGTCGTTATATGCAATATATGCTATTTCTAAAATTAGGTAATACAACCTTTTTATGACCCTTTATCAATCTATTTATCAAAATTCTCTTTCTGCTTCTTCTTCTTATTATTATTATTATGTTATTGGTCGCTCTAACAGTTCTAACTGATCACATCACATACAAGCTATTATTGTAATTATTATTATTATTATTATTATTATTATTATTATTATCATCATTATATTGGGAAAGGATTTAGATGGAAATATACAATCACATTTTATTTTAAAAACAATTGTTGATAAAAGAGTTCATTGCAGTTATCTAAGAAAGGTTAGGGTTAGGGTTAGAGGCAAAGAAACAGAGACAAAGAAACATTACTTTTTCGTTTGCTTTTTTATTCCCAAAATCAAATTAACATAACAATAAATGGCAAAATTATAGCTTTTTTTCCCCAACAAATTTAACTATGGAGTTATAAAAAGCAAATCAAATGAAACATATCAGCAATAAATACATGTCAATTAATCTCATCCAGTGAAAGCAAAAGACACACAAGTTCATCTGAAGATACAAAAGAAAATACAAAAAGAAGGCAGCAATGATGGCTACATTAAATAGGCTATTTGTACGGAATTGGCAGTACTACACTAGCAAACAAAGCAAAACAATATTGTTTATGGTTTGAAAACAAAAGTCGCATTTCTCAAGCCTCTGGCTTGTATATTTTTAAAGTGCACATCATGAACTTTTGAAGTTGCAAAACAAAATACATTATACATACAAATGAACAAATAAAAACATACATCACAACAAAAATCATATTATAGCTACAAAAAATGTTTTTTTTACATTATCAAATATAAGCAATTATCCATAAAGTTATGATTTTGTGGAAGACAGCTTTTTGGTCGGAGTGACGTGGGAGATACCCATGGCAGTGCTGCGCGCGACATGGCAGAGGGGTCTTCCAGCCACGTCTCCATGGAAACTGGAAATTATAGGCTATACATCTATTGGCAGAACCGAATTAGGCCTATCTCACATAAAAAATAATCTTCAGACTATGTAACAAGTTGATAAAATAGAGTTATTGTTAAAAATTGAACATGACTTTTTTTGAAGAAGCAAAAATTTCTATCCTCTTAAAAATGCGTTTTGTTAGCGACAGAGAGAGACTGTATGATTGACACGGTTTACGGACATTATTTTGTTATAGGCTATAGTGAACCTTTAATATAGTCTGTTATCTTTACTTTTAATCATTCAGAAAGAAACGGTGTGATGGTGGTGGCGGGGTAGCTTGAGTTCTGACAGGTCATCTTCTTCGCTTGAGTGGAGCTCCATCGCTATTTCATCCGAGTCACTGAAGTGGGAGTGCGGGGAAAACTCTCCGTCGCTCCGGGGAGACTCTTTCCTCCCACCTCCGACCGGTGCGAGCGAACTGCCTGCCCGAGTGGAGGAGGAAGGAGAGGGCGAACACATCGCTTCTTCAACCATGGCGGAAAACGAACCGTCATCGAAGGAGGAGCGGAAAGGCATCCCGCTGATGTGGACAGGTAAGCTGCTACCTGAGACGGGCCCGGCCGACGCTGTTCTACAGGTTGCAGGGGACGGGGAAGCCCTGTCCTTCGCCCCGTCGAAACCAACGGCGGATGAAAGCATAATGCCAGACTTTGGCGAGTTGTTGGTATTATTGGAGACATCGTTGTCGCTGTTGTTGGAGGAGACCGGGCCTTGGAGCAGCTCAGCCAGAGCGTTGATGTAAATCTGTGCCATCTGTAAAGTTTCATATTTGGAGAGCTTCTTGTCGTTGTCAAACGCCGGGATGACGCTGCGCAGCTCGTCAAACGCGTGGTTAAGCCCGTGCATCCTCCTCCTCTCGCGCGCGTTGGCGGCCACGCGCCTTTGCTTCTGGACCCCTCCGACCGGTTTGCTGGACGGGGCTCTCTGTCTCGTAGATGTCTCCTCCTCGGGCCCGGCGACCGTGCCTTTTAGACGGCACAGGTCCCTGACTTTGAGCGAAGAAGAGGAGGGGCTCTTGGCAGTTCTTCTGTAGCTGGGAGGGCTGGGATGGCCCGTGGACTCCGGGGAGCCGCTCTCTGAGAGATGAAAACAAAATTTACTGAACTGGTCTGGTTTTACAACAACATACAACAAATGCATAGGCCTATACTCTTGCGACTGTTTTTAGTTGTTAATCAAGCGCATAACAAATTTTAATTGTACAACACAAACTTTGCGCTAAAGCTGTCCGTAAAGTAAAGAAATGCTCCTTCCGCCTATCTGAGACCTTCAGTGCAGGCAGAAGGACCAGATCACCACTGCAAACCCCAGTTGCCTGTTGCAGGTAATTTTGCTTTGAAATGTCCAAAATGGAATTTATAAGAGGCGTTTCTCACCGTGGTAGGACCCGGTGCTCGGGCAGGGCGAGTGCCGCAGGTAGTCAGGTGAAGTGGCGTGTGCCGCGCAGGTGCCAGAAGGCTGCACCAGAGCCAGCCAGGCGCGTGGGTCGCTGCCGCTGTCCACGAGCGTCAGTCCAGGTTCGTAGCGGGACTCCTCCTGCTGCTCCGCCACTCTCGGGCTCTGCTGCCGCGAGTTGAGGACTGCCACGTCCCGTGCGCCTTTGCTCCAGTCTTCCACACTTCGGACATCCATGTTTCCAAAAGAAACCCCAAAAGGCAGGTGAAGTGAAGCCGACAAACAAAAAAAGTTCTTGGAGGCACGCACTGCTATGCTGTCGCACTGTGTGAATATGACTGTCGCGTGCGGGACTCCTTCTCTGGTGTCTCAAGGCGCGGCGTCGGTTTAAAAAGCGGCACGCGTCTGGGAGCCCCCCTCCTCGCGCTGGTCGCGTGTTGACGTCCAATGAGAAGTCTCGGTAAAGCCCGAGAGAGGTGATTATGGCCCCCCGAAGCCGGACTGTTTATGATAACGTTACAATTTAAGGAGTGTTTAACGCAAGGGACGTAAGGGGAACCTCCCACAGGACGCACGTGCGTGGGGAGGTGGCGGTTTTAGCTAAGGAGCGTGGACAGCGCGAGACGTGCGCAGCTGGGACCAAATTCCTACCTGTCTTACATCTCAGGCATGACACAGGGAGGGGGAAGGAAAGACAGGGAGCTGAAAAGGTTGAAAAGGGTTAATTTGCCCTCCTCAACTGTCTAAAGTGTTTCCCGTGCACTGTTATCCTCGGTGTAAGTTTGTATCCCGTTGGTAGTAAAACCTGATTCATTCAACGTTTCCCACCACAACTCCAAAGCTCAAGTCAGCACAGACAGAAGCGCATCACTCATAGGCTACCTATCACAGTCACTATTAGGTAAAACTACTGGAAGACAAGAATTTAACCCTCCCCATCTCAACACAAGCATTATAGATTATAGATTTTTTTTTTTAATTTAGAAAATAAGTGCATTTCATCCCTCAGCAGTGACACAGGGAATATGTTGTAGAAATGAACAAAGTTGAGGAAGAAAAGCCTGATCAAAAAAGCTTTGGGCTTTGGATAAAACTTGACCAGAAGTCAGCTGGAAAAAAAAAAAAGATGCCAAAAAAAACTTTGCGGCTCCTGGGGCTCGCGCGCTCATTGTCAATTCATTCATTCTAAGATCATCTCCAGTTCCCATTTTTCTTTTGTAGCGGGTCTAAAACCTTTTGATCCAGCTCTCGGAACGCCCAGTCGGTAAAAAGGGCTTCACAGGGAACGGAAACATGAGCAGGGGTCTCGCGCTCAACACTGTTTCCGTACTGACACGAGCTGTATGTGGCGCGCGGTTGCAACTGGAAGCAGTGAGGAGAAAGTACACACACACACACACACACACACACACACACACACACAGAGAGAGAGAGAGAGAGAGAGAGAAACACAAACAGAACACGATGTGTACTTCAGCTGTGACAATGCAACTGATCTTATTTCCAATATTCACCTATTTTTCAATTCATTATCAGAGATTTTAATAAGAGCTGTGGGAACATTATAGTCAGGAAAAATAAACTTTGGATAAATTATAGACATTTAGCGAACCACCTGCAGTCTGCTGATCAAAGCAACCAGGCTTACTGAGATGCAAACTTTAGGCCTAACCTGGCAAATGAACAATGGGCTAATTGCTAGGTGGAAATTGGCTATTTAACCTAATTGCCACGGTCGATTTAGGATAAGAAGGATATAGCCTCAGCTATATGTTAAATACAGTAGCCCAATGTATGAGTCACAGTGATCAAAGGGGGCAAGCCCACCTGTCACTACCCCTTCCCAGTCCCAGTTTTGTCGGCAATATTAAATGACCTAATCACATAATTTAGGCCAAACTAAAACCACATTATAAGCAGTAGGCTAAGACCATATCATTTAAACATCACAGCTTTGACATAATGAATGTATAATGCATGTTAAGAATGATTAAAATATGGGTTTTGGTCCATGCTTCTGAAAAGACGAGACTCATGCAACAAGGGGAGCTGGGAATTGTGGGGGAAAACACGATTTGTGGGAAGAAATCCCATAATTTCAGAGATAACCCGACATCAATCTTTTCTATTTTTTATTCATGTATTCATCATGGGGACGTCTTGCGGGCTAGAGGTCTGGCGCCGAGCGTTCGCCCCCTCTTCCCACCTACAAGCCCCCCATCCAACGGGCCGGGCCGGGCTCCTGAAGCTACCGACAGGTTGGATATTGTAGCTGGCGATTATTAAAGTGTCGCAGCCACAATGGAGACTCTATGTTCCATTGGTCACGCCTGGGGGGCTCCTCCAGGGAGAGGGCGAGGGGGGGCTCCCATTCCTATGCGCGAGAGGAGTCTGCGTGCTGCCGCTTCTCATTCCCATCTCCTGGGAGACCGGGGCGCGACGGGCACGAGACTGGAGTGAGGGGAACTGGACAGGGATTTCAAAACTTAACTGTAGCCTCTCCTAAATTCACAATCCATGATTTTGTTTTTGATAAATATATTTTGAAGCTCTAAAAAATAGCTACACCAGAGGAACTTTATGAGTTTGTCATACAAATAGCTGGGAAATCAAGATCATAAAATGACTGATTTAGTTTAGGAAAGTAACTATAAATAGAAAATACTGTAGAAATATTGTAGTATAAGTAAGCAAGAGGTCATTTTTACTCTACTGCCTTTATTTGACAACTTTAGTTACTCTGAAGATCAACATATTATCAACTTACAAAGTATGACGTCTTATTGAAAATATATATTAAAACCAAAATCACCCCAAACTGCTGCAACATTATAATGCTACTTAAGTATTGATCAGTATTAACCCAATAATGTAAGATAACACTTTATGGATACTTTAGGTACATTTTGTTCCGAATACTTCTGTACTTCTGCTTAAGTAAAATTGTGAATGGGTTATGGTTACTGAAGGTTGTTGACTTTGATCTCTCCTTTGACTTTAATAAGCTTGACGTCAAGTTGGTTGTTGCTCAGTTGTTTTCCAGCGGGGTTGAAAGCGCCATCAACATCTGATGAATTAATTTATTCCATTATTTGTCAATAATTTCGGCAATATCTGTCATTCATGTTGTTATAAAGCCCTAACCGAGTCAAGTCTGAAAGAGAGACGGGGGGATCTCTGACAATTGGGGGAGTTAAATAGTGCCACTCGCTGGTTAAAACGGAGAACTACAATGTAGTGCTCCATTGAACTTGACAGCAGCCGTCCTCAGCAGTGCGTCTATCCAGCTGTTAACAGCAGTGTACAGGCCTTTGAAGTGATAGCCTATTTGAAGTGAAACAGACAAAAGCTTAGCTCATGCTTGAACTTAAAATCTATTCCACACATAAAATAATCTCAGATCACTCAAACCCATTTGAAAAAGTTATGGTTGGCATTTGTATTTTCCCCTTAACTTTCAGCCAATGTTCCCTCCTTAAATCTATTAGGTTTAATAACTGGCAGCTACAAGTAGGCTGTAAGGGATGCAATCCTTTTTCATCCTTCATTAAATGACACGCTGCCTGCAGCAAATTAAGTTTACTTGTGTATTTGTTCTGGATCAATGAAATTAAATGCAAATGAAAAGGTCAAAATGACACTGTGACATGCAAGTTAACAAACCTCCCCATTACTCCCTCCTTATTACAGGTTCAAAACTAAACCTTCTTCTCTGACTTTACATAAACATTGTTGGCGAATGGTAAATGTTGGTAAAATAATGACAATAAAATAAAAGAGAGAGGAAGAGAGTCCATACTAAATCTCTGCAGTTAGAACGACTCTGGCTTGATGAAAGCAGGACTACTTACCAGGATCTGAGTCAACTTACCAGTAAGATGTGACTTGTACAGAGCTAATAACCATTTCTTCAGGAAAAGAAGATGAGCCATGTATGCTGAAAACAGAACACTGTGGAGAGGAGAAACATTGCCATTTTGTCTAGAAGAAGTCTTTTCACAGTATTCCTGTAAGATTGTTGTGCCTCTGTTCACCAAAAGAAACTGACTGTGACACTTGTTATGTGGTAGGTGCTTTAGTGTGAAACTTTACTTGGAAAAGTTGGTCATCAGTGAGGCGCCTTTATCTTTGAATACCGAGTTTGAGGGAATTTACAGATGTTTGCTGTGAACAGAGAAAAGACAAAAGACATTGCTATGTATTGAGGGGTTGAGCCCATAAATCACACAGTATCATCAACAGTAATTATTCACAATTTGATGATATTCATTATGTACATTATGTTTCTGAGATTGACCACCCTTCATATATGGTTGTCTAGATTAGCAAAAACAACAAATACCATCCCACTGTAGAAAACCTGTTTATTAGACAAATTATACACAGAAAGCTTTGCCACTTGTAACAGAGGCCCCAGTTTGTTCAGTTTTTGAATAATATGCAACACATACAACAAAATAGGCCTATATTAAATACTGTACATCATAAATTTTTGAAAATTATCAAGTAAATCCTGTAGTTCTATGTATGAAATTAAAAATGTTAACAGATAGCGCAAGAGCAAGTTTGTGCATGCTTTCTTTTTAATCAACTTGCCACTTTTTGTTATTTAGCCAGCAAATCATAAAATGAACTCAGGATGACATGAGAAAAGCAGAGTTTGTGTTCATGTGTTTATGTTTGACCATGGGCAGAACAAGGGAAAACCAAATGCAGTAATGTGACTGCTAAACTCAACACTAAAGCTCATCATGATATACTCTTTTCTTTTTGTTAAACAAAAATAGCATCAACATGTAAAATATACATTTTTTATAATGTCTCTTTCATTTATACTAAATAAAACCTTTTAAATGTCTGTGTCCTATTTGTCATTCAATAGCCATACTGTAGCCTAATATAAGAAAAGAATGCCTAAGAATGCTTGCTTCAAAACACTGTGGCTTGACTGAGTTTTCTACGCACAACATTTTGCAGTTTTAGTTCTTAAAGATAACAAACTGAAAACTTGTTCTAAACAACTAACATTATCAATTATTAATACAGTGTTAGTGAAAAAGATTTGGTTCCATTTTACCACCCCACCCCCTAATCCACAAAATATTCCTTTAATGTTCTTAATGTACCATTCCCCTTCCCCACCCCAAAATGCACCTTAATGGTCTCATTTTAATTAATTGGCACTTTAAAAAAACAAGTTATATAAACAGTACCCTTAACATTACAGATATGAAATAGAAGTATATTTCGGACTCATCTCATAAAGGCAGCCATTGGGTTCCGACGGCTGTTGATTCTTCGTGACATTCCAATGACCCGAAAGCACAACCACTGATTTGCTGCTCTAAAATGTTTCCAGTACACGGTGATATTTTGGGTTTGACTGGAAGTCGGGAGGGTACAGCTAGCTAGTTGACATATAAGGCCTGTACTGAAGATGCTGTTGCAATGGCTTCTCCTCAACACAAAATAAACTCCATTTCACCACTTGAACCTGATAAGAAGTGATTGATGAACTCGAACATGACATGACCTTACAGAATGAGCTTATATCTTTTAAACACCCGGGTCATGGTGGCACTAAAATTAAGCAAAACAAAGAAAAAACCAAAAGCAAAAGTTTGAATGACTTAATGTTGCAAAACCAGAGACTACAGCACTCATTTAGCAGTTTTTCAAAGTTTGCTGAGAGAAAAAAAACAAGTAGACAGCTCAGAACAATGTTATTTTTTGTACTTCCTGACCAAAACACATTCCACGCATTAAAATCTATTTTTTTCAAAAACAAAATTCAATAAAAGACATATAATAAGCATAAGCTTTTTGAAGTCTTTCGGCTTGTCTTTTATGTTTTTTTTTCCTTTAAGTAGTTTTTTGTATCATCCCTTTTTACTATCCCTCTGAGAGTCTGATTAGAGGATCTCACCTTGACTTGAAAAGCAGATAGCACAGTACAGGTGAGAAAAGAAAAGGTCAGATCTACATACAATCACTTACAGGTCTGTGGGCACTGGTACAGTGCAGTGGGATTGACAAAGAGTCCTTAATGTGCATCAAAATGGTGAAAACAGTTTCAGGCTGATGCACCAAAATGGCAGAAATAGTTTAAGATCGATGCACCAAACTGGTGATTCTACAGTGTCATATTGTTGCACTGTCATGGCATTTCAACAGTTTCCAGACCGATGCAGCATGATGGTGTCAGCATGTGTTCAGCTGTGAAGTCTTAGGTCTAGTCAGGCCACCGTGTGGACACCATCTTGGAGATGATTACACATTTAGAACCCCAGGTATTGGTCAGACAACACCAGAGAAGAGAAAACTCAGTATGGACTCCCACATAGTGAAAAGGCAGAGAAAAACTGGAGAAGTGGAATCTTCCAATGTTCACTGAGAGGGGGCCTTTTCAAAACTACAAGGGGCTGCTGTATGTATTCCCAGGGCTACAGACAAAACTATTGTTATATATGCCTTCATAAAATAACTGCCCCATAATTGCTTAGTAGTGTGAGCCCCTTGGAGTTGTTTAATGGCTAAAGACACCACTAGTCATCCACCAATGGCAGTCCTGGAGCTCACAGGAATAGAAGTGCTTCCTGTGGTTGGAGTAGTATAAACTAAACCCTCCGAGGTGGGGTTTAGATAATAATAGTCGGGTCATTTCAGCAGATCTCCATTACATGAGGCAGTCCTCATATCATAAAACAGAAACAATAAAAAAAGATCCCCCTTCACACATATCCCCCAAAATAATCCCCCAAACAATCACAAGAACAACAACAATAAAGCAAAGATTCAAGCCCCCCCCCTTCCCTTTTTGCACCTCACCAGCATGGTTTGCAGGAGGATAAGGAACACCCCAACAGACCTCCACCTCCTTCGTCTTCTCCACATACAAAATGGACACCCCTTGAAACACCCAAGCAGAAACTGAAAACATAAAGATTCCTATGTACACAGATCTCTATCTTCTGACTTTTTAGCTTAGCCATTATTGTATTTGTTCTACCATCCCATGACCGACCCGAGCCACCTTGCCTCCTTCTGCTCCTCCTCCTCCTCTTCCTCCCGAACCAACGGTATCCTGAGCAACTCCTCATATAGAGGTGCCCCTGTCTGGATCATTGCCATATCCAAAGTTGGGTCCTGGACCTGTGGGCTGGTAGGGGATGGAGGACATTGTTTTAATGGGGCTGCGGAAGAAGCCACCGTTGGGGGCCCTCTGCCTGAAAGGGCCCACCCCGCCAGTCCGGTGGTCCTGGAGGCCGCCCCCGCCACCGCTACCGAAACCAGCGGAAAATCCAGCAGCGGCTTTGGCAGAGAGGCTGCGGCTGAGGGTCTGGATCTGCTCAGGGATGAAGGTGGTGGTGGTGATGTGGGTGTTGCGGAAGTCGCTGATTTGCTCGAGTGCCTGGCGAGCGGCAGGCAGTGCATCCATGTCAAGGGGTGTTAAATCGACGGAAGAGGTGGAGAACTGCTTGTGGGGGCTTTCATCCTCGGTGCACAAGCTGTTAACCCGGCGGTGTAGGTGCTCCAAGTCGATCTCCTTATCGTCCTGCAGATGGGGAGGGGCAGGGAAGGAGTAGGACGGAGAAGAGGAAGTGGTGATGGTAAATGGTAGAAGGGAAGAGAAATAATGGGAAAGGAAGGCAATTGGAAAGAATATGAGATGGGAAGGAAGACGTTGGAAAGGAAGGATGAGAAGGGATGGGGAGAAAGAACGAGGTACAGAGTTTAAGGGTGGGAGAAGGGAACAGTAGGACAGGATGAGAGGGATGAGAAAGTGGGAGGAAGGAGATGGTAAGGAGGAAGATGAGAGGGATGAATTGAGGAAAGTTGGATAAAGGAAGGAAAGGAGAGAAAGGAGGTAAAGGAAAAGGAGTGAGGGTAGTGCAAATAGCGGAGTAAGGAAATGGAGAGAACAGCAAAGGTAACAGAGGAGAGTACGTGGAGAGAGGATATATTTTGAAAAAGAGGAAGTGGACAAGGATAGGATGTATTTGTAGTCAGCAATAGGGATGTCATCCATCGACCAGTATAAATGGATAGTAAGAATAATAGTGAAAGCAAGAGAAGGGTGTTGAACAACGCAGGTGATGAAATGATGAGGGCACGACGGCACGCATGTGGCCACCAAAAGTTTTGGCACAATTAAAAATGGGATTTAAGTCAAGGTGATTACAATAGTTAAGTGTGAGAATGAGAGTGAGGGTGACACAAAGTAAAAGTGATCCACACATGTTTGATGGTCACAGGGAAACATGGATGTGACAGGAAGCAGGGAGGGCAAAAAGAGAGGGGAGGAAAGATGGAGGGAAGGATAGAGAAGCACACTCTGAGCAGTGGTCAGGATATTGAAAGAGAGAAACATACACACACTTCTACAAGGTCTTTAAGGGAGTGCAAATAATCTGGAATACACACAGAAAACACACTGCCATCATGCTGTGTGCTCTGCGATTCCAGGGTGCTAGGGTCTATTGACGATATAATAATATTATACTCTACAAAAACAACTTATACTATAGAAGGCAGTCCAAATGCTCAACAACACCTTACTTATCTTATGTATTTTCTTATCATGTGTATTGCATTCTGGCCAACATGCCAAAAAATTCACATTGAGATCGACATCTCATTTTCAAGTGAATTTTTTACAGGCCACATACAATTCATGGCTGCAGCTATTATGGCTTATTTATCAACTGCATCATAGAATGTGGATGATTTAACTTCAATAAAACAATGTTTAACAGTCTTAACAATCTTAACAATTCCACCTAAAGACAAAGCACATACATTAACTTAAGCTTTAACTTAACTTACAGTATAAATTAAATGAAACTTATGACTATATTCACATATAAATAACTTATCCACATAGTCTAAAGGATGGTAACACTCAGTGAGAGGTGTTTCATGCTCCTACTGGAAAGGGAAGGGTGGACCGTGTTGCAAGGGATCTTGCAATGAATGAGGTGAGGATATAGAGAGGAGAAGGCTTAGGTGAAAGGTGTTAGAAGGTGCTGGAGAGAGTTTCCAAAACTTTTTTAAAATATTTGCATTGTCCACACACATGTGGCAATGTGCTTCTCTAGCTTTATGGAAGGTAAGGGTCTCAGAGGTAGGTGGTGGGAAGGGTGGGGTATCACAATTGCAGGTGTCTCATGTTGGTGTTTCACACTTGGAAATATTGTTTGGGTAAAGTCAAACAGGGTTTTGTGAGGAAGGGAGTCACATTATTGGGGGTAAAGATAGAGTTACTGACCGTGTCCTTCGGGTCTGGGGGGTCTGAAGGGGGCTCTGGATCTACTGTATGTAGCTCACAGACGAGGGGACCAACAGTGGTGCCCCCTTGTTGCCATCTAAGGAGGGGACAGTGGGAGGAAGGAGAGGACGAGGGGGCGCTAACGTCTGTCGTGACACTATCATACACACACTAAACGTTTGAAGGAGGGGATAACGAAAGGGTAGAGTTGGTATCAAAGAAATGACGGGAAGTGAAAGAGAAGAGTGAATCACAAAGGGTCAGTCTGCTGTCTGTGAAAGGAGACTAATGGGTAACTACGAGGAGTTATCGAAAGGGACTGAGGAAAAGTGGAAGGTTTTTGTGGAGAAAAGTGGCAGGACCTGAGTGCATTTATATTACTGTGGAGGGGGGTGGAATGTTTTCCTCCATTATAATGCCCACTGTAACATTACAGAAGACAAGTCAACACTGAATCACCCAAATGATCATAACCTATATTGACATAAATAAAATAAGTCTGAAATGTATTTAAATATACATCTCTAATTTATTATGCAATGCAAAGGCCTTATTTTGGACAACAAAGCCAAGTTTAGACCACAAAATGGTCTTTGGCTTCATTTTATAATATGAGGTTTTGTAAAAATCTCTATGTTACATAAAATAAATACTTTGTGCAGGATTTTACCTGCATATATATATAACTTTACAGAGCATGTAACTTTGACTGCATGGTCAAAGATGATGCTCTATTTGCCTCTAGATGGAGAGACAGCACCCTCTAATGGCAGAAAGGCATCATTGCACACATAGTCCACTGGCAACATGCCAGGTATAAAAACGTTTTTGAAAGATGTACATTTGCTTCCAGCTGAGAGCTTTGCTATACTGTGAACACCAAAGTTTGAATCGTACTACTTGATGTCCATCATGTCTCTTACACATTATCATTCATATATCATGACATTTCAAATAGCATCTGTCTTCAAGCATTACTAACCAATGATTTATTTTTATCCTCTATTGTATATATAACCTTGGGGTGGGAGGTGAGGTGGTGAAGGTAGTCATTCTCATTTTTGGGGTGAGCTCGGAGGGGTTGGTGGGTTCGTAGGAGTGCTGCACAATCAGGGCGCAGGGAATGTCGCAGCATGCTGGGGGCTGGTAACGGGTGGCGGTGGGGACAGTGGTGTTGGCGGTGTTGGGGTTCTGGTTCTGGGTCTGGCCACCCAGGGCGAGAGGGTGCTCGTTGGGGCTGTGAGGGCATGGATCGGCAGCTTGCCTGGCAGATGGGCCATCTGCCTGCGTCTGGTGTGAGTGTGTGACGTGCATGTGGGTGTGTGTGTGAGCAAAAGGGACAGGAGGAGAGAGACAGAGAGAGAGAGAGGGTGATGGGAGAGAGATGTGGAGTAATTCATATAAATGTGTTTGTGTGTTTGTATGCATGCAAGTTGAGTGGGAAGATCAAAACAAGCCCCCCAAAAAAGAAAAGAAGCCAAATAGACACACAGGCAGACAAACGGCAGACGGGCGGAGACAGAGAAGAGATGAGTGACAGACGAGATCAGGCAGATGGAAGGATGGTAAGGTGGAGGAGAGAGAGAAGTCAATTGGAGAGACAGACGGGTGGGGGGTGAGCGAGAAGAAAGACATGGCAGTCAGTCAGCACACACAGTTAAGCAGGTCGTTCTGTGTTGTGTCCTCAAAGAGACATTCACACAGTCGTTATATACCTGGAAAGGGGAGATGTTTAAATGGCATTTTGTATTGCTCTCTCCCCCTCTCTCTCCCCCTCGCCCGCTACACCCCTCAACACAGAGTACTTATCTACAAAAACAAAACAAAAAGGCAATATGAGAGCTTTGAGCCACATTGACACAGATCATTATATAGAGTTAGAACGAGTAGACCGGCAATTCCCATCCAAACCACAAACTTCAAAAATAAGAGGTCAGCCGTTTTTTTAGGTGTACCAAAGAAGATGATACACAAGGAAGTGCCTACTCTTCTCGTGCTAAATCTACACAGATTATATGAAATATCAAACATGGTCAAAACCACAGATGCTACCATTATGGAAGAGTTCTGACAATGACAATTGTTTCTATTTTGTCAATATGCAGCATTATAGTTACTCTCAGTTTTGAACTTTTGGAGATGCGGTTGATTCCAATGACAGAACTCTTTCATACAAACCACTGGTAGAACATATATAGGCCAAAAAGGGTAAAGCAATACAGCCGCCCTGTTATGAATGAAATGGGCCTCCGACACTCATCTGGAAATAGCTTGTCAAAAGGTTAAAATTTAGACTAGCTTCAGAAGCAGTGGTAAGGGCACCTTGATCCATTTTTCCTTAGATATACAGTAAACATAGCCAGACACCAACGCAAAATTAGTTCAGATGCTTTTGAGTAAAAGCGTAGCAATACAGAGGAAGTTGACTCATTTCCATAAATGGTAGATAGGTAAAATGGATGTTTATGTGTTACCAAATGGAATATATTCAGGATATCAGAACTGTAGTACACTGTAGTCATAATCCATTTAACGTGTGAACTATCAAAGATCCCAAGATAGCAGGGATAACTTGCAGGGAGACTGTTAATACACAGTTGCATAACCCCTCTTTATTTTGTGCTCATATCCTAGTCAAATGTGCTCAATAATGATAGATTTCTCATCACTGGTGACCCACATTAGTCAGCTCTGTGGAAATGTGTGTATTTGTGTTTGTGAGTGTATAACCCCGGTAGAAAAACTCATAAGCAAAACTGTTGACATCGAGAAGCAGGCTCATAGATAACAATGTTGGCCATTCCACAACACACAACACAGAACCATAGCACAAATACAAACACTGACATGTAGCCCACAGTCGAAAGCAGTTACGACAGCATAGCAGCACACGGTATGAATGTAAAGGCATGTACAGACATATACAGTATGTGATTAATGCATGTTTTAGTATGTATAAGAAACACAGAGACACAAACATAGTTTAGTTGTATTAGAGTTTGAAGAGTGGATTCATATGTGCAGGAAGCGTGTGTGTGTGTGCGGCAGGTGGGGATGGTGTTTTGGCCATACAATCTGGTGGATGAACGCAGTCATGATTTGTGCCAGTGTTTATGGATTTTAAGCGAATCGCATCCATATTAAGTTGTGTACGCATCAATGAGAGTAAGACAACCTGATTCTTGATGGCAGCCGAAAACCTTATGAAGCATGTTTAAAACAAGCTGAACAAACAGTATATCTTGCATTAATGGGTTTCATGATATGGCGTATCTGACACAAAGTTTGAGCATTCGTTATGTTGACACAAGCCTGACATGACGGAAGAGGCGAGCTAAATGTGAGGCGATGATGGCGCGTACGCATGCATGTGAGAGTGCGAGCTCATTGGTGTGTGTGTGTGTGCTACTGTAAAAGCGGCCATATTGGTGAAGCTGTTTGTTATCTTTAGGAAGGACAAATGAGGATGAGTCTGCTGATTTTCTAATTAGAAATGATCGGCACTGTCAGTGTACTTTTGAATACATAACATACATAATAAGGTCTTACTCAGTAATATGTGACAGGCAAAACACAATTGATAATGTACATCAATCCTTTTTACATTCATGCACTTGCTCATTTTAGATTAAGCCGAGGGAAGAGTTCGATCAGACAGTATGGAAGTTCAATCAAAATGGTCTATGTAACACCATAGTTTTAATGGTTTCCATAATCGCTATGATGGTTCAAGTGGAATATTGTCAGTCTATTATAATACATTCAATGATAGTGGAGAAAACCATGTAACTCACTATGTGGCTGACATTAGTCTGAATTCCCTACATGGTAAGTCTATATATGTCTTTCTGGACACAGTAACTCACTGCGTAGGGCATTGGAGGCAGAGTCCTCGTGCCAAGTCTGCACTTTCAATTCATATTCCTGGTGCCAATGTATCTTACTAAGCCAAGTTTTCTGGGGCCCACGCATAAAGAGTGGGTCACCAGGCTTTCCTATTTTATATGAAGCTTGCAAAAATGCAGCTGTATGCTCTTGGCTCGGTGTGATGGTCTCAAGTGGTGTTAACATTCACTGTGACAGCAAGACAGAGGCCAACGAGTTCTTCATTTAAACTGACAGAGAGCAAGGTGTCTAGTGGAGTTAATTACAAGCTTTATGGTTTGCTTCACTTTATTAATTTAACTTTAGGAAGTTGGATGACATTAAACACACTAGACTTACTCCATTGGCCATGACTAAGGCCAAATTGCACGCAGAGGAAGAGTTTTCCCCAGTCGATAAAATGCAACATATGCAATTTATCTAATTAGCTGCTTTGAAGTTGACTTCAATTTGTCTTCCTTCCTCCACTGAGTCAGGACATACTGCAGTGGTCCCAGCTTGAATCTCTCCTGTTCTGTTCACAGCAACCATCTTTGCAGCTGGTTGCCCATTCGGAAAAATTCTGCACAGATGGTGATTTGAGATCGGAGTGTGGTATTCCCACTGTTTTTACATACATTATGACAGGATAATTTTAGGAAAGAAATAAGAAATAATATCTCAGCCGAATAAAAAACTCAAATAGGGATAACGGCGCACACTTTGGGACAGTATCTCAAAGGCATTCATGTTGTTGCACTCGTTTGTAGACACAAAAAGTGACGACAGTAGTTGTGTAGAGAATGAAAACAGGGAGCCTGAGAGAGAAGTTTGAATCCTGCCTATTGTCTCTCCTCCACACACCTGGCCACTCACTGAGTGAAGTGGGGTTGTTGGTTTCAGAAAGTTACAAAAATTGTAACTGCAAGGGGTTTCAGACGCTGTTTGATGATCCGACAAGCTCTTTGTTTGAAGCACACTGACCCTTGAGGTTCAGTGGTTACCCTGAAAAAACCTTGAGCTAAACTAACGGGAATCAATAGGTCAATGCTTTGATAGGGTGAAGGATAAATGTCAGGGGTCAACTATCAAAAACAATCATGGCTGACTGATCCAACTTCATTTTCACCATGGAAGCACAGAAGGAGCTATTCTATTAGTTTGTACCTAACTTAGATATCCCATTGCTTTGCTCCCACTGCTATCCCAATGCTTTGTTTTGATTTGTATTCAAATAAAATCATATTCCCTCCTCTACATAAAAAACAAAGTAACGATACTAAAATAACTATATACCGGTACCTCTTTTATTGAAGCTCAATGAATCACTGGACTAATAATAGTTATATCACTAACTGGAACTGGTGTACATCTATATGAAGTGCACCCTATCATCCATATGGGACCTCTAAATCAAAAATAGTGTTTTCCGTATGTCAGTTACTGTCTGATTTCTTGATATGCAAAATCTTAAACAAGATCTACAAAGAGAATCAAAGACTATCACCGTTTAAATCCCTGCTGTCCCTCCTATTCACTGCTGCGACTCCACTCCTGCGCTCAGTCAGGGGCTGATTCCACTGGCTGCTCTTGGTGGCTAATGAACATGGCGGGGGGCGTGTGTATTTGTGTGTGTTGCAGCTGAACCACACTGTGCTTAACATGACTTTTGGTTCAACCAAAGGTCTGGTGTCTTTGTGGCTGCTCAGTGGCAGACATGACTACTGATCTGAATGACAGATTAAAGCTGGTAACTGAGCAGGGGGCTGGAGGCAGGGGGTATATGGGATGTCTGTCGGTGTGTGTACTGAAGAAGAAAATATTGTTACCTGATCAAAAACAAAATGACATTGACAGTCAGTTGGGTACCAATGTTGCATGTGTTGCAACATATAATCTAGGACCCTTACCCAAACAAGAGATTGTGACGCAGCATGTTTAACAGATCTATTTCTGGTTGTGTTGGGAGCAGCAACGTGGTTTCACCTGACTGGGCCTCAAAACCGATGACTGTATTTATTATTATTCAATGCTTAGGCACTGAATCAGCTGAGAGATAGATCTCCGTTTTAGTTACATACCATAGGATCTCCACATGATGGGTGGTAGAATGCACAGTAAATGTCTAATATATGTAATGTGATTTAACAAAGCAATTAGATGGCGGAGAGTGAAATTATGGCAGCAGTAACGAAGAAACTAAATGAAGCTTAAGTAGATCGAACTGCAGTCAACCTGCTGTTGAACATGTTGCTCTATTCTCACTGCAGCTTGTAGTCAGTTTAACGGCACATCATGCCAGATGCATGGGGAGCTTGAACATGGCAAATTGACTAAGATGGGAGGAGTCCGCGAGTGACTTTATAACTCCTGCTTGTGTATTCACAGAAGTGCACAAATCCTCTCACAACATCAGCAAGTCTAATTCAGTTTCTAAAGAGGAAGGAGGAATCCACATGAAGTGCAAGTAAAATTAAACAATTAAATAAATCAATGCACAAACAGCACAAAGGACAAGGGATAAATAAAACAAATCATTTGCCACTGTTGATCAGTGGCAAGCAATTGCAGGTGTTGTATTGGACCGCAGTAAACAAATCTGTGTGAAACTTCCAAGCAGTTTGTCAAACGAGCCTGTGCACACTACTGTGATCTCAGCAGATGAGGCACATCGGTCAAGTCGCAAACCACCTGCAATAACACACCAATTTCATTTTTCTTTGTGGTATATTTCCATCTTTTATGTCAAAGGAGGCCACCACCACTCAAGTAAGATCATCATAAATGACGACTTATGAGTGGGAGAAATCTTTTCCTAAAGCTAGAAATTGTGGTTATGTCATAATGCAATAATTTGTGTTGATGTACCAGTGTTTGACCGGGAGCTGCTCATTTAATCATTTGAAACCAATGGTTCATAGAGTTTTCATGTTGAAACTTTCCCTCTGAATTACTTTCCAGATGATTGGTGTTATAGATCTTTTATCATAAAAGGTAACCTTATTTGCCACTGAATCATCCTGGGTATAGTCACAATTTCCATTCCCATCTTTTTGTCATCTTTTCTAATTTATTCTTGGTGGAACTTTAAATTAGCATGACACCAAAGATTAAGGAGGTGGGGCAGGCTTCTCTTACTTGTTTCTGGTAGTCATGCAGAGATGTTCACTTAGATGGCCCTAATTAGTGTAATGGCCATCTTTAAGTCCATTTTGGTAACCAGGCAACAACTCCTGTAATACATTATGGTAGACCATTCAAAACACATCTCTTCTGATTGACAGTAAGTTTTATATGTGTAAGGACTGGAAGTTGAATGATGAATTCTCTAAAGTCATTATCCACAAGTTAACCATAACCTGTCTTTATCAAATAGCTTCCTCAGAAGGGAAAAAGCAATTGTTTGAGGTAGTAATTTACCTGAGGGCAAAAACATTTTCTGCTAAAATTAATCTGTGCTGCTTCATGCCTCAGTCTAATTTGTTACCAACACATAAATAATTAACTCTAAACCAAAAGTGAAAATATTATTTCACACATAATTACTTTTCTTTCAGTTCATCAGTGGCATGTTTTGCATACCAAATTTGCTACACTTTGCTGCAATTTCACAGTTTTGATTAAAGTTATTTACTTGAACACTTTCTCCCTCTGTGTTTTGGTAAACATAGCAGTAGGCATGGGAGGTGACGAGGTGGGTTGGCGTTGGAAGCTGAACTGGAAGCTGGTTCAACTCCTTGTCAAATCCCTTTGTGGATAAAACAGCTACTGAAATAAAGGGGTTGCAACAATGGCTAGCACTCTGTTATATTCTGGCAGAAAGAGCCTGAGCTTGTGTAATTACAATGCATAAAAGCAAGTAAACGTGCTGTCATTTGGGTTTTGTCTTTGAAGATGTTACCTTTCTTGTCTATGGTGGAGCAAACAAAGCTACCACATCACAACAGACTGCAGGGTTTCTACTAGGGGGAAGATGTAGCCAGAGTCACTCTGATTGCCTCAAATGATATCCCCGCTGAGGTGATCAACCGCACATAGGCTGATTGGATATTTCACAGGACGTTGCTGCTAATTTACAAGGTGGAGTGTTGCCGCTGTTTTGGAGAGAATGCTGGTATAAATATACATGTTTAATACTGTGAGTCAGTGTTTCTGACTCTGCCTTGGTCAAGGCACACTGCAGCATTCCAACAGGCCCTCAGGCTGTTTTTGTATTCTGTTTTTAATGTTGCCAGTGTCCCCTTTTCTCCAAAACATGAACTTTTCAGAAAAATAAGCGGTTGATTACCCTGTTGACACTGATGCATTGGCCTCATTTTAAATTAATCAACACCATCAAAATAGCAGGAAAAAAAAAAAAAGGTGAGATTATGTAGGAGGCCAGCTGTAGCAGAATACTGAATTATCCATACTGAGGATCTGGACTCTGATTGTGCATTATCAGGGTGTAAAGAGATGTAGGGATTTTGTGGGTACAATAAAAACATGGTCGTGGGGGACTGGATATTTAACTGTGAAGAAATGCCGCCACATCAACTCATAGTACCTAAACTCTCCCAGTATGAGAGTATAATGTGAGATATCTCATTTGGCATCAGTATGAATTGGCAGGACTTTAGATCAACTAATGAGGACTAAGACGGAATAACACACGAGTGGAAAATAAACACCCTCTTCAATTACGTTAAGTTAAATTATTTGCAGCTGAATTCAGTTTACACTTACATTCAAGTTGCCTTGGCAGAGAATGTCTTTTTGGTTAATCATTTTAATACTTTGATAGTAACTTTAATTACGAACAATTAGAATTAATAACATGACAAGTTGCTTTATAAGGTGACAGTCCTGTTTGACCTTTCTTTCCCTTCCTACATACCCAGAGATTTATGTACACAAGACTATGCAAAAGATCAATGCCGGTTACATCACTGGAGATCTAATAGAGCACCTCCAGGATTCTTTTTGACAGACTGTGCAAAAGCCTAGCAACAAATACAGTTGCAGCCTGTGCTATTAGGCTAGTATTGCTGATGTTGCAAGTGTGTGCAAATTTAGTTCAGGGTAAGTGGCATTGTGAACATGGGAGATTTTCATAGGCTCCAGATGCTGTTAGTGTCACAGCTCCCTCACAAGGAAGGCTCTGCTTATATCTCTCTTCCTCATGCATCCTGACTTTGAGGAATTTACTTTTTTTTTTTCAACTTAGCACCCCTGGCCAAAAAGTCTAGACTTTGGATTTAGTAATTCCACACCCCTCTTTGCTTGCCTCAGCTAGACCTGAAACTAAACTCATCACTCATCCCATCATCATCTGCCCACTCTTACTTTACTTTTTGAGCCTTTCCTATTTCACTGCTTCTTTTCCCACGTAGAGAAGAGCTGGGATCTATTATAGTCCCTACACATCTCTCTGTACTGCTCCTTTCAGTCACCCATCCATCCCCCTACCTCCTTGGAGGGGACCCTGGATCCCTTCCTCCGTGACCACCAGCTTTCCACCATGGCAATGAGGCAGGAGAGCACCACGCCAGCTGCCAGGACGCAGAAAACGCCTGCAAAGCTGTGGATGTCCAAAGCGTTGCCGCGCTGTCGTGTCTGGACTGAGCTGTAGAGATCACAGGGGCTGTCCTTCGGCCACCACTTGAGTTTCAGTATGTCCATGTCACCGTTCTGCTGGAGCTCCAAGATTCTAGGATACAGACGGGAGACACAGGCATGTAAGCATAGACTTAAGATTCAGAAAACTAGATTCAGGTTTATGGCAAATGAAAGAGGTCAACACATACAAAAGTAAGCATACATGAAAAGGCAGGCATGCATGAATAAATGTGTAGATGCATGAATGAGCAACGAGCCAGCAACATGCAGAAGAGTAAGAGAACACTGTCCGGAATGAGCATAGTTTTTGGGTATGATAATTGATGGTGTCTGAGTGCCATTTTAATGATTACACAGTCAAAATACTTCATAACAACCATGAAGAATGAAAACTATTCGTCAACTGCACAAAACCTGACAACGCTGCAGCTTTTACTGCAGTTGCTCTAACTCCTCTCTTCCATTTGAGGGCAGTGTTTGCCAGTTAAAATCCTCCCTGATCCCTGACAACCATATTGGGCTGTCAAACTCATTATGGCTAACATTAATATGTTTTGCAGCACAGCGCGAGTACACTGCCACAATGTCATTATGCAGCCTAGCTTTAGTCCCACGATTGATGGCTTCAGAGAGGATACAGCTCAGAGGTTGATGGGGTCCCTCTGTTAGCCTTCAGCTTATTATTTAACTGGGTCGTTCGTTTTGGTTTGGAGAAGAGCTGCACACACGCAGACAGACAGGCGTACAGAGGCTCTGTTAGCATTCAGCTGGATTTTTAACAGGCGATCTGGCATGGAGGAGAGAGGGGCACAGAGAGAGTGAGAGACAAAGAGGAAAAAGGCAATCTGGGAATGTGTGTGCGTGTGCATATTTATACATATACCTCGCTCACACAGGCACATACATACTAACACAACAAATAGATGCAAATAATCCCCCGTAGATAAACCACCACACTGACTGACACCTAGTATACATTCAGAAATCAACAAAGTCACACACTTCACTGCATGCATGTCCAAGCAAACTTATACAGGATTCATACACATGCATACATAGGCATAGAGACAGATGTTTGCAATTATCTGCAGAACTTCCTGGGGCAAACGCCTCCTGCAATTTCAATGACAACATGCTGACATGAATGACAGTGCCCATCTCTCATCGTCATTTTTCTTCATACGGAATACACAAAACGGACTGAAATCAATCAAGAAATGCAAATGAGCCCTGCAGACAGTTTACATAATTAATTTCATCCACAATAGCTAGAAAAAACATGGCTCATTTCAATGTAAATCAGCTAAACAGGCTCGGCCCGTCGCTCTATAACCACGTCACTCTCATCTAGGGACACTCTCTTATCACTTCCTGGGCTCTACTGAGCTGATGGGACTGGTAGGGAACTGGGGGACTACATGGTTAAAATGCCAGCTGTGGCTGCAATTGATGGTATGGAATAAAAAGAGAAGAGAAGAGAAGAGAAGAGAAGAGAAGAGAAGAGAAGAGAGGAGAAGAGAGACAGACAATAAGAGAATAAAAAAACTAATTCGAACAGCAAATCCACCAACAGTCATTCTAATAAGAGATCATGTCCACCCACTGCCGGCTTGATTGTGGGATTGTTTGGCTCAGATCAGCGCAGATTAGCGCCAAGATTAGATAAGACTTTGTGTAGATGATGTACAATATTGACTCAAAACAAATGAAATCAAACTGATCTGCAATATAGCAGTATAGTGGCAGCACTGGCCTAGTTGTATGCCCTGGTTATTACTCTACTGGCATGAAGAAGAGGTAGTCTGTAGAAATCCCTCATCGCACATCAATCCTGCATCTGTTCTTTTTTAGCAGTGCAGTGGGCCCTGCTCCTTTTTCTTTTAAACATGTTAGTAAGTCACTTTTGGACTGTAATATTGTACTGTATAACATGGACTTGTGCCTCTGAAATTGCTTCATACCTGACCACTCCCTGCACCCTCTGGGTGCTAGATTGCTCATTGCTGGAGGTGCAATGGCGCAAAAACACTTCACTGTTGCATGCAGGGCACACTGTTGATATGCAAGTTGACATGGCTAAGATTAGGTTTTTGAACAGCACCTGTGTTTAATCAAAATTTAAACTACTACCTTACAAGTTTTCCTAGCAGATGACAGTATCACAGAAAAATCACTTTTAAAGTTAAAACAAGCTTTTTTCTTCGCACAGTACTGACCTTTTTATCTGTCATTTTGACAACAGATGCTTCACACACGCTTGTACACACACACACACACACACACACACACACACACACACACACACACACACACAAACACAAACAAACCTGCACTCTGACAGACGGTTTCAGAGGAAGACGGATTACACACAAGCTAATGAGATGGAATAAGAGCGATCCCACCTATCAAAGAAGCCAGGGAATGTTTTGTCAAAATATTTCATCATTTCTTGCTTGGAATCCAGCCAACTTCTAAAGATTTCTTGTCTGAATTGATGTCTTTTCATGTCTGTCAAAAGAAGAGGCATGTGTCATGTTTGGAGTTGCCGTCTGTTATCTCTGCTTATGAGTTGACTGTTCTTGTGTGTCATGTCACAAGTCTTTGTCTGGCACTTAAGGAGTGGCAATAAGCAGTGGCATTTTCTTGTTTCATCTACTTTAACATCTGTGAACACAATTACTATAGACAGTAAGTGACAAAGTTCTACAAAAGGTGTTTACTGTTGACCTTTGAGAGAAAACAAATAGACAGTGGAAAAAGTAATTAACATTTATTTCCTTGCAGAGACAAATGGCGATGCCACCTGGAAATATAAATACCCCACATGAGTTTAAACATGATCTTACTGCGTGCTGAGGTTACTGGCTGCATCTATAAATTAAAGATATAATGTTGAAGATATTCATTTAAATAAACGTCTGTTAAAGCTAGGGTTGGTAATGTTGAAGAAACCAGCAAGAGTAAGCTAGATTTTGAAAGTATACGACCGCCCCCCCTTCAGGTCTCCCCCCAAAGCCACTCCCCTCAAAACACACGAACGCGCACTGCCTGACTACTGCTGGAGGACGAGTCCACGAGAGAGCAGTGGGGAGAGGAGTGCAGCGCATCGTTGTCGTCGCTAACCGTGTCCAACTACCTCATGTCTCACTCACATGTTTGAAAACACCGAACATCATCATAATGAACATAAACAACCAACATGGCTGTTGTTAGTACTCACAGCATCACTTTTCAGCCCTTCAGCTCCCTCAGTTCTTCTCGCCGTTGTTGAAAATCCATACTGTTGTTGACTCTGGTTTGACCTCTTGCTTTATCCAACCTCTGTTTGGTCGCAGCCTTTTCTACTTCTGTCTTTCTTTTCTTTCTCTGACATTCTTGTGTGACTAGTTCGCTAGCTTTAGCCACCTAGCCGTGTAAAGACTCCGGGCATGCGCAGTAAGTGCGGGGTCAGAGTGCACGCAGGTAGTCAGACACAGCTGGACAGGCAGGTAGCCCGTCCAGTCATTTCATTCGGTCCGAATGAAATGATTGGACGGGCTTATTAGAGTCCTGTGACAGCCACAGACACCGGACTTTTTTCCTTTTTTTGTCAGAGCACTTGAATTATTGATTGCTGTCTGGATGTAAAGAGAATTTCAACAAATATAACAAAAAATGCTTCTAAAAGACATTACCTACCCAAACTTTAAGTCACTATCTATTGCCGAATGATGCAACGCAATGGTGATTGAGCCTATGGCCCATTGATGAAAGCCCTTGCATTTGCAGTATTACGACCCGGGTGTCGGGAGCGACTTTCCTGTTAAAATCACAAGCGGCGCACAGTTAGGCTTTTAACAAGGCTTTTAACGCAACAGACTTGCTCTTCAACTCACCTGTGTGTGAAGCGGCGTACTGTTTTTTTCAGTGCATGCTTGCGTTGTGAGTGAACGGTTATCATGGCCGAACAAACAAAGAAAAGGTTGATGACCACAAATGAGGAAACTGAAACTGAAACTTAAATGATGTCCAAAAACACACCTGCAATTACCAATTATTGCCATAGGTGCCGTGAAAGACAACGGAATGAAAATTTTCGAGATTACAACTTTAAAGATCAATTTTCAATTTCATACTTAAATATTAATTGAAAGACTCACTAAATGCCGACATTTTCCCATCCTATTCTAGACAATCAAAAGGATGCCAAACAAAACAACAAAGAATAACTAAAAGGCTGACTCCCTAAGTTGATCAAAGATCAAACGGATCAAAACATAAAAACAAACATTTCAAAAAGAGACTTTCATCAGAGGAATTATTAGGATGTGACTGAGCTGTATGCAACTTTGAGGGAGAACAGAGCAGAACAGATTTGAGATTCAGGACAGAGTGCTTTCTCTCTCCCCTCTATTACGACCCTGTCTGCCCGTGGAGCTTATCATCTATCATTCTGCACTAATTGGCCTATCAGAGTTATGCAAAAGCTGCTTCCCCGATAGGCCCTTGAATCAAACCCTAACACGGACATGCACTCACAAGAACTCACACACATAATAGCTACATTTACATTTACCTTACATTTATATCATTGAGGTTAAGCTGCCTTTATCCTGCCCACAGATAGACATAAATACACTGGTTTGACTCTGGAATAGCAGGAAAGAGGATAGAAATGATGACCATGCTGTTATTATTATTATGTGATGCTTGTGCCATGTTTTTCCTCACATCAAAATACTACACCCACCCTGACTTTGGACAGATGGTGTAAACCAAAAGTGAAGAGGAAGATGTTTACATGCCACACTACAGGGTTCTTTTAAATATGACAGCAATCCAGACGTACTAACTCATGAATGGAATATGAGCTTGCCTGACTAATTCTAGCTCTGATGCTTAAATGTATCAGTCTAGAGTTTGGTCACTTGCAGATTATGTAAGTGTGTTCAGAATGACTCCGCACATGTAAAATCAGTTATCAACAAGCCTAGAAGAGATCTTGGTTAACTCAGGCCAGCTACTAGGTAAGGAATACTTAATCTTTGTGAGAAAAAGTGAGCATGGTGATGATCATTTTTAAACACACAAAAGCGGTTACCACTGTTCTACATTTATCTCTAACCCATGGCTGACAGGCAGGATGAAAGGCCACTGCGAGCTGCCTGACAAAAAAAAGCATGGGTTGAGTCAAAGGTTTCCTGCAGTACACCATCTGTCGGGAACTCTAATTTGTCTGTCAATGTCTCACTAAAAGAAATACATCTTTCCTCGAAAACACAAATTTGCCTGTGTGCACACACGTGCACAAACGCGCAGCAACACAGATACTGTAGAAATGTGAACGCATGCACAAGTATTAAAGGCCTATTCACACACTCAAAATACACTACAATTCTGCAATGCACGCTTTGCTTGGAAACAATGACAAACTGACATAAAGAGAGCTAGGAGCAGCTAATTAAAGTGTTGGTGTGTGTATGTGTGTGTGTGTCACGGTCTTTATGTCCTCATGAAGGATCCACTACATTACACAGAGTTTGATGGAGTTCATGAAAAAGCACAGGAGAAGAAATCTGACAACTAATTTATTTCCCCACAGCAGTGTGCTTTTCCCTGCACAGTTATCCAAAACTTTTTTTGCTTTAATTTCAGTCTGAATATGTAGAATATTGAACTGAGGGAGTGTACACTTAGATGTGTTTCTTATTTATTTTTTTTCTTCCTTCAGGGGCTGTTAGTGTTTTTTGCTCAAGGCGTCATCAGTCAGCTCACTGCTGCCTGAGGTATCAGGAAATAGATCACTTTAATCACTAAAAATAGCATCTACTATACATCATTACAATCTCAGGACGTACAGTGCAGGTATTAATGTCATGTCCTGCATTATATAGTACAGGGGTTGCTATATCAATGTCAACCGCACGTTAAAATCTAATTAAATGCATCATTGTCACCTAAAATGTACAGTATATATGAGGATTTCAATGTCAGCTTCATACGTGAGGGGAGTAAAGTGTGTGTGTTAGGTGAAAAATAATTGGAGAACAAGTGTAATTTGTGTGTCTATCCGGTTGTTATGGCCTTTCTTGTATGAAACAGCTGTCCTATGTGTGCATGTGTATGCATGTACAGCATGACTGTATGTGTGTTTGTCTTTGTAACAGTGTAGTATTAGATGGTAAGTGTGTATGGGTATGGTGTATGCATGCGTGCATCTTCCTGAGTTGGTCTATGAAACAGCTGGTGTGCTGCGAGATGCATTGACACTGTGTGTATGTAATGAGTTATCACCTTGCTTTAAGATCGTTGACTTTGACTGGGGAGATCTATAATGACTTTAACACTCCCACTGGCTGTTAAAGCAAATGAGCAAGGGTTGCCCGTGTGGTGGTGGTGGGGTGAGGGGCAACTGTTGTGTGCCTCTGTGTATGTGTGTGTGCCTGTGTGTGCCTGCGCTCTGTCTCTGCCTCCCCGTTCTCTCCGCAGTGGCCGTTACTGCGTGGACTAGATGTTGCCATGGCAACTCTATGGCAGCAGCCTTGATGGTGGGATGATCACACATTATTAGTTGACTGAAGCTGAAAAAAAAAAGAACACCATAGTGATTTGGATACAGGAGCAAAGGACAGAAGACTTGAGGAAAGGAAAATCTGAAAGATGACAGAATACTGCGAATTTTGTTAGGTGACAAAACACATTCAAGGTAAAAAATATTATACTAAGATCACATACAAGGACAGAGAGAGGGAGAGAGATAGTGACTCAATGAGTATCACAAGAAAGACGTAGGTACAGTCACACATATGCAGCGTGGACACATATTTAAGCTGGAGAACATGAACAAATAATGTTCTTTCATTTGTTGTTTCTCTCTTTCCTATGGAGAAACACACAAGTGTGCTCTTGTACAAGTATTTTTGTTTGGACCAGTTTGAGTTTTATCCCTTCAGAATGAGGACATTTTTGGAAAGTTAGGAAATTTTGTTTGGTCCTCACAAAGGGCTGTTTACGAGTTAAGACTTGGCATTTTGGTTAAGAATAGAATTTGGTTTAGGTTAAGGTTAGGTAGAGAAGGTAAAGGCTGCGGTTTGGCATGTGGTTGCCATGGTTAATGTGGAGGTTAGGAAATGTATTATGTCAGTGTGGGTCCTTACAAGAATAGAAGTGCAAACGTGTGAGCTGATGCACAAACACACAAATTCACACTTCTCACATGTAAGCTTAATTGCTGACATCAAAGTCAAAAGAGTACCGTATTTAAAGCACAGTGCAGCCTTGCGTGGTCATAACAAGGGAAATCATCGAGTGATTTTCATGCATTTGGCTTATCAAAGTTTTATAGCCCTTTATGACTTTCAATCAGTATGATTCCTTCAAACAAAAAATATGTAAAAAAGGGGACATGTGTTCCCTGTATTACCTAAAAAGTGGGCTTTTAGGTGTTCATTTGACTTCATTTGACAGGAACATCTATTTGTAACAGTTTTAATGAGAAGCCCCTAATGTTATAAATGATATCCCTACTGGAGTGAAAATGGACTGTTAAGAGATTTCCCACTGTGTTGCTGCACCTCTGCTGGGGTGAGGGGAGTGTCTCTCTCACTCAAATGGATGGCGGGGCTGTTCCAAACAGAGACTACGGGCTACAAAGTGAGTTTTGAAAGCCTGTTATCTCAGCACCTGGCAAACTGATCGTTGAGTCATTGGTATTGATCAACTGCCCCTCCAGATATATTACGGCCATTTTCTGCTATGGGACGGTAAAAATCTTGCTTATTGCCCCTTTAAATGCACTGTAACTCCATATATTGTGTTGATTCTGCAGTCTTCCCCAGGCCCATCCATAAGGCCCCTATAAATGCAGGTTATGCCCCATGCTGCTCTTTCCCCAGTAGCAGGTTTTACTGCAGCTGTAGCCAGTTAAAATGCAGAGCGGTGTGGGTTAGATGATCAAGCATAATGTGAAACAGTTCAGTGAATTTCAGAACTGGCTAGATAGACTTCTTAACTGTTTCTGTGAGAGGTGTTGAGGCATAGTGCGTCATTGTGGAGCATACTACCGTCTGAGGAACAGCGGAATATGTCTGCAGCAGCCTCAACAGTCTTGCTCTTTTATTCGCATATTCTTCTCCTGTCACCTCTGTAGCACACACAATTTTAAGTTGGAGACAGTGAAAAGTGGAAGTTGCGGTGAGGTGAGAGATGGAGAGAGAAAACGTGAAGACAGCAGGAGAAGAGACGTGAGTGAGTCAGAGAATAAGGGAGGATGGAAAATTGAGTGAGAAAATGTGAGGCGAGCAAAAGAAACCTGGCAGTGTGCTCAGTCTAGATGGATGGCTGACGACAACATCATACAACGGAGGAAAGGAGAGTGCAGGTGAGAAAGCAAGGGAGGTGGGATAGGAGAAGAGATCTGAGTAAAGAAAGGAGAAAAGACAAAGGATGAGACGAGTGAACAAAAGAAGAGTGTCAAATGAAATGAGCAGAGAGAGGGTAGAAGAGGGGGGATGAGAGACAGAGGTGTTATGCTAAAATGAGTTTGTTGCTCTGAGACGACCGTTGGCTGTCAGCTCCTTAAATGAGAAGAACACTGGGTTGACAGCTCAGTTACTAGCTTAACACAAAGCTGGCAACATCAGCGGTCTCTGGCTGCCTCACTGGTGTTAGCCTTGCTGGAAAACATGATGGAGAATAATGTTCATATTATAAAGTCAAAAAAAGTATCTAAAAGTAGTTTCGCTGTAGTTCTGATGACTGCGGGGTCAGAAGAGTTTAACATTTCGCTGTCAGAGCACAAGCATGTCTTAAAAAATATGTGCACTAAAACAAGTACAGTGAGACAGACATATAGGAGGTTTTTCAAGGTGAAACCTTGTGTGGCTGTAGGTATTTCAATTACTCTGGGTAGGTGAGGGTGACATAGTGATTAGGGAGGCCAGCCTTCAACTAGAGAGCTGAGCTCAAGCACCCATGTCAGCAAACAACCCACTGAAGTATCCTCAAATGCTGAATCACCACAAGGACTGCTGAACCTGATTTTTGACCTGCCTGTAGAGATGAGGGGGAATCAATAAAGCATCAGATTATCATCATTACATCAAGCTGCATTTTGTTATGTGACCTACTTCAAGGAACAAGCCAGACCTGTCAAAAATATATCACAAAAAGGCACAACATCAGCTACAAACTGACCTTTGCTGCAGTCACTTATTTTATTTGTCCAAGTCAGTTTACCACTTTTGCGAGCGAGGCAGTGACTGAGTGTTAGTCAGGAGCAGAGCGACTCAGCAGCATCGACCCAGTCAGCGAAGTGCACCTGCTACTGATTATTCTCTCCCTCTGTTTTAGTAAAAAAACAAAAAACAAACCTGAGAGAAGCCGAGACTGAAGCACACTGACCCACAGCCACACATCAATAACCCGACGCTTGGAAAGTCTGTTTATTCAACCACAGACTGCTGGAGTCGTCTCACACAGAAGAAATATTATTCCACCACTGGTGGTGCATATTTGAGTTTGCTTTTGAGTGGGTTTATTTGGATGCCAAATATAAAAAGAGTGAACCAAAGAGGTCTCTCCAGTGACCTTCCAAGTCGTAGACTGGGTACTTTCACTGCCTCATTTTAGTGGCAGAGATAACATGCTGAGCTCTGTCTCGCAGTTACAGTGTGTACAACCAGGTTGGATGTTGAGGAAATCTGCTGAATTTCTAAAGCTGGGTGCATATTAAAGGAGAACAGCCCAGATTTTAGACACATACTGAACTGTCTCGGACAACCTGATCATTTTAGACATGTTGGTTTTCTCAGTGTGAAATGTGCAACTGACTTAGGGTTTTAAGAGCTGTGATCACTATGATGATGAATAGTTACAAATTAGGAGTTTTAACCCCATTTACGCCTGTACAAACTACGAACAATACAGAAGCTGTGTGAACTTAAAAATCTGGGCTTTCCAACTCAACCCCATTACCCTCTGATAAACGCACAATCCAGAATTGTCATCCCCTTGAGATTGGCACAGATAAGAGGCACGACAAACTCCTGTTCCACGCTCCATCTAGCACAGTGAAGCCAAGTGAAAAAGAAAATCCAAGCGAAGAGTCTTGTATTGCATGACTTGTCAGTGAGAGCTAGCTCAAATGGAGGTATGGCCCATATCTGGTGGTGGTGGTGGTGGTGGTGGTGGGGGGGTTATCCCAACATGCACTCCTGAAAAGGCATGGACACACACAGAGCGCACAGGTCACCACAGGAAACAAACACGGCAGGAACATGGAAATTCCACAAGGAACCACAAGACCGTCCTACTGTGAGCCACCAGTACTAATCACCGAGCAACCATCTTGCCCTTTCAATTAACAGTGTGTCACTATATTGAAGCTCAAGGAATGGGGTAAGAGAGGTCATTTACTCACGAGTCTTTGATCCCTCAAGTAAAGTTTGCTAAGCTCAATTATTGCAATTAGCGCTTTCAGGGTTCAATGTCATACACTTTGTCAACAAAGTTTTCAATTAAGCATCATTAAGCCACAGTGTGCGAGTGAACTGGAACAGATTATCAAGCTGAACTATGATAAACAACACGCAGAAGTCAAACAGTCATTAACCATCATTAACACATGGAGAGAGTGAGTGAGACACAGAGAAAGAGAAACAGAAAGAGAGAGAGCCACATCCCTATCATTAATTGTGATTAATAAAGAATTAATGAATACACTAAGTGTGTGGGCTGAGTTTTACTGTGATAGATTGGTAGAAGAGTGACAGCGTTTGAGTGAGAGGTTTTAGACAAAGACAGAGAGAGGACAGTGATAGATTGACACTTGACATTAAATCCATTTTTTTGTCATCTGGAACAATGTCACTGTTGTAAAAACACTAATACACTCATGCGCACAGATACGCACACACATAATCCGTCTTTCTTTGCTCACCACCCTTGGAAAAAAAATGCATTATTTTCCCTCAAGGATAGTGATTTTCAAGGATTGGAAATTGGGGGCTTGAGAGCCTGCAGCTTAACTTGAACTCATTGTGTGAATGAGTGTGTATGTATGGTGGAGAGCGAGAGACAGTGAATCAAATAACTTGCTCTTTAGCTTTTGGCTTCTTTAGCAGGAGCCTTGATCACGCCTTGTTTTGCTTCTGCATGTAGCTCATGGTATTATAGTACTACAAAGAGCCTTCTCAAAATAAATGAATCTCAGTTGTTTTGAATCTGAAATCTAAGAACTGATTTTGAACCATTTTGAGGGTCTTTGGTGATTAAAAACACGGGAATTGTTGCAAATGTTACTTGCAAGTGCCTCTTTTTCCACTCTGCTTTTATCATGGTGTTTTTTTCCTCCCCTAGGGATCAAAATGGAAATCTGAATTATATCTGGTTATAACAGGAAATAGAAATGGTCAATAAAGTAAATTAATCAATAAGAAAATAGAAAATGCCAATAGTCAATCAATATGTTCCTTGCTCCATGGGGCCTCCAAAGGCAGAACAGCAAGTGAAGCTAAAAGTCAGTCTTTCTCACTGAGGATTCTGAAATAAGTGAAACTTTGCTCAGTAAAATGTGTTTTTTTCTGCTGTATTCCAAGACTTGAGTTATTCTTCTACTACAGTATAAAAGACTACTGTGTAAGCAAGCTAAAGCTGCTCTAGGCAACTTCATTTTTGGCTGGCAAAATTCACTGCAGTAACATTCACAAAAGTGTTATACAAACTGTGGGATATCAAGCTCCACTATACTGGACAGCGAGTGCTTACATGTGAGAAGTGCTGCTCTGTTATCAGCTGGGCAAATGTGACAAATTACAAACTTAAAAAGCAAGGCACTGCTCTGCTCAGTATAGTTAACATAAACATTTCTGTTAATTATTAAAACTAGCCACTGCTGGTTGACTTTAGGGCTGCAACTCACAAATATTTTCATTATCAATTAATCTGCTGGTTATTTTATTGATAAACTGATTAATCATTTGGTTATTAAAAAGTTGGACAGGATAATGAAAAATGCTCATCAAAATTTCAAAGAGCCCAAGGTGATACTTCAAAGGTCTTGTTTTGTCCTACCAACAGCCCAAAACCCAAAACCCAAAGATGTTTATAATTTATAATGATTTAAGACAAAGGAAAGCAGTTTTCTTTCTGCAGTTTTCTAGGTATAGCAACTACACTGGGCAGTCACTACAGTTGTGACTGATAGGCATTCATTCATTCAGCAAACCAAAATCAGACTTTGTATTGGCTGACTACAAGGACAATTAGTACAATCAGAACATTACATTTACTGCACGGACAGCTCTTGACTTGTACAGACAATTTCACCTACAGTAATACGATCAAAGTGGTTCTCCAAAAATGCCTGAGACGACTGTGACAGAGAGCTAACAGTACAGGACCAGCCCTCCTCTGCAGACTCTGTTTACAACCCTTCTGCTGGGCCTAAAATGTAAGATTTACATGGGCAAAGGCAGCTTTAAAAGCCATTTATATGTGTCCTTCAATGGTGCAATTTAGTTTATCTCTATCATATATATTTCCAAAGAAAAACTCCACTACACGATTCATTAAATTTCACTTCAAGTTTTGCAATAACCAAACTTTCACAAGTCAGTTCATCAACAGTTTTTTTTTTTTACTATTGCTGACAATTTTATTATCATGAGTGCTGCTGAGATAAAAGCTTGCCAGAATACTGAAAGCATCACAAACAAACTGTTTTTATGAGTCGTATAGTTTACTTTGTATTCACTGGGACCCAGAGCACTTTAATATCACTTAAAAATAACTTTTAGTAGAGAACAACTTTCCGATTAGTGACACATCGCTTACTGTGTTTGGACTCCAATTTATCGTCTGGATAGGATATGAAATAAATGCATAAAAGAGCTGTAGAGGGAACACTGAAGAAAGGATGCATGGATTGCTGGATGTAAGACCGGAATAAAGGCAAGTCTGCACCAAAGATATTGGAACAGATGGAGAGAAAAATAAATAGCATTAATAGTTAACACTTAAACACATATGCACACCCCTTGCCCTTGCTATCTCTTTTATGTATTCAAACACGTGGCAATAAGGGAGACACATTAGCTGGGGGTCAGCAGCAAATGACTCCTTTTTACGCTGTTACATTACTCACATGAAACCCACACTCAACAACGCAATAATGAACATTATCAAGCTCTCTCTGATCCAGTTTTTACGTCTTGGAACTAAATGTTTCTATTTATGTCAAAACACCATCCTCTTTATGTGGAAGAGCATGTGTTTCCTTAAAAGATAAGAAATAAACAAACCACTCGAGCCTTCAGAAAGTTCCAATCCCTCACAGCTGTCCAAAATCTCAACTCATTTGGCGAGGAAATCAGAGCTGACGGTTGATGTTTTTTTGCTGTGGTTATTTTCATACAACCCAGGTCAGAAAATTACAAGCTACAGACTAAAAGGCTAATGTCATTTCTGCAGAATGAAGCCAGCCTCTGGTGCATGCTCACAGCAGCAATCTCACCCATGGTCTCTGAGGTGTGATGTGTCTGTGATTGCTGCAATGATTTGTCGCTGTTGTACACATCATTTGGCCCCTCAAGCGTACCATACAGCATGCACTGCCACGGTCCCCACAGAAATACAGCGTACCATGGCTCTATTTTAGAAGCACTAAACTATCAGCCCTTAGGCCACTGATGAACACTTGCTTGCAGCCTGGTAATAAAACAACAATATGATCGTATCTTTGTTGGTGAATATGATGTAACAAGTGGTGCGACAATAATCAGATTCATATGGTAGATGTGGCACTCTTTGCTCACCCTATGTGTGCCTAAATTGAAAATTAGAATTTTCATGAAAATAACACTCTGATAGCGTGACCCTGATATGAGCATATAATTCATTCTCTCTGAACTGTATATTCCTACTGACATTTATCATCTCGTACGTTCACTGATTTTTTTGCACTCACTACACTGAAGATGAAGTCGAGATTTACATTCTGCGGTCCTGACCATAATCGCTGACAAAGAGGCACCTCATCTATCTTGCAATGGAAGTGTAAAACGTAATCGTGTTCAATATGCGCAATAAAATGTCTGGCCTGCAGCTGATCTTCTTAGACGGCAGCACCCTCAAGATGTCCATCTGCTATGGATTAAATCTTCTATTTTAAATTTTCACATCGAGGCCTTCAGCTACACATGGACAAAAATAATATATGCCTGGAAGAGAGGGCCTATTTTTTTCACAATCTTGCCCCTTCAGCACTTCACAACAACTTGTCAGTAGCTGTCAGTTTAAATTAGCGGACTAGCTCTTTACGCTACTGTTTTCTGACTCTGGTAAATCTGCAGGCTGTCTCCATCAATCACAGAACAGCAGCGCCCATGCATGCACGTAAGCACGTACAAAGTCACACAATATTTGTTCTACAGTGCTGACAAACGCAACCAGTCCCCCCCCCC